>JAEIIJ010017903.1:0-10535 GCA_018904815.1 Drosophila ogumai | reverse complement strand
AGTAAATAAAAAAATTTTGTTTGCCTCGATACGAGGGCTGTTCAAAGAGTAATGACACTTAAAAGTTGGTGGTCGAAAAAAAGGTGTCGTCACGGCGGCCACGATTCCGGGTCTCCGGAGCGTCCGAAAAAAAACGGGGTTATATTCAGTATAGATGTCATTCTCGGGTGACGGAGGGAAATAATTTCGTAATTTTTTTTGACAAAATGGCGGCCATTCAATAAACATTTCAGTTTAGGTCTTTTTTTGTAGTTTAGTGTAAAAAAAAAATAGTAAACAATTTTTTTTAATTAAAACCTTCCGTCACCCGAGAATGGTGACAATTCTGCGTCGATTCCACTTTGTTTCATTAAAATCGGTTCAGTTCGAAAAAGTGGTTTCGAGATAAACGCGTTTAAAGTTGTATGTATGCTCTGTACCTCCTCTAAGTCGGCCGGCTCGGAGGCTCATAACTTTTAAACTTTAAATGATATTCTAGACACTTATAACTATAAAAAATGCAAAAAAAAAAAAAAGTCGAAAAAGAAGTTGCTCAATGAGTAGGCCCCCTAAAGAAAAAAAAACTCTCTAGGCCTTACCCTCTCCATATTTTCCTTGTCCTCCTCTTTATCAAACTCCTTGTAGTTTTTCTTGGGCAGAACATCAGCTTCGCTTGGCGGTGGCTGGGCATTAAAAGGCAGGCCAGATGGTGGCGGCGGTAGGGTCATTTCCAGCAATGCTTGTGGGGCAAAGATGGGAGTGTTCATTATGGGCACCGTCTTGCCTATTAAAGAAGTGGAGAAAAGGTAACTATTGTGGTAATGGTTCTTCGAGTACATTTTGGAGCTTACCCCATCCCAAACGCATTTCATAGCCCATGATGTAGCGACCGTTGAGCGTTCTCAGCGCCCGTTCGGCATCCTTGCGACTCATGTAGGCCACAAAGCCACAGTTGCGACCTCTCTGCTTCTCCTCCTCGGAACGCGGCCACATAATCTTGATGCTGGCCAAGGGACCATAGCGTCCGAATATTTCCATGAGCTGTTGTTCAGATATCTTGGGATTCAGGTTGCCCAGGTAAAGGTTGGTGGTGTTTGGATCGCCGGTATCGAAGGATCCAGAGTCCCGTGAGCTGTTCGAGGCCTGGGAGGTGGAGGTAGAGGCACTGCTGCTTGGAGCTGCGGCCGCTGGCTGCTGTGGTGGTGGGGCATGGGACACGGCCAGGTGTTTGTACTTGTGTCGCTCTTCACGTTCCTCTTGGATCCTGAAATAATAGCTTCTATTAGGAGGCTCTACTTTGTCACAAGTAATTGTTTGGTTTACTGTCTCAGCTCCTCCTTGAACAGCTCCAAGTTGCTCTTTTTCTTCTCCTGGTTTTTCTTCTTCAACGGTCCTGCATCCTTTTTGAGATCCGAGGCCAAGACTTTGGCATATTCCTCAGCCTTCTCGGCGGAGCTCTTCTCCAGCAGCTTGGAGCCGGGCTTGTAGAGCTTCCCCTTCTCTGTCTTGTCCTCGCGCCGCGAGCCTGCATCGTAAGTGCCGGCTTTGACCCACACCTTGGAGGAGGGTGTGGGGGCGTCTTGGAACGTCTCCACGAACTCAACAAAGGCCTGAAAGCAGGAGAACCATTAGGTCTTGGCAGAACAGACTTTGCCACCCAATAACTTACATGTGCCGCAGCAGCCGCATCCTCCTTCTTCTTCTGCTCCTCGATTTCCTTCTTGGACAATTGCCGCTTTGAGAACGTGCCCACCGTAAAGGCCTCCAGCTTTTTCTCGCTTATCCGCTGAAAATCAAAGCTTTCGGATTGGCTGTTGGACTGCAGATCTTCGGGAGGCTTACCTTCAAGCTGGCTGAGGCCGCTGCAGCCGCCGCCGCCGCTTCCTTTGATTTATTTATGGGCTTGCTCATTTTCCGACTAGTTAATTCTGCATTTTCCGGAGATACAGCGAAAATGCCAGCTAGTGTGACCGAAGCGGGCAAAGCAGCAGCAGTATGACCGCTCGCCGCCACTCACGCACGACACAGCGATAGCTGCAGAAGTTCCATCGCCAACGCAGCGCTATGTAAATTACTACTTTTTATTATAGTTTTATTTCCCTAAATATATGCAAAATGGACATCTGCCGCCTGTGTTTGCGCGGAGTAAGCGGTGCCCAGATGTGTCTGCAGATCTTCGATGCTGGCTCGGCGGACAACAAGGTCGCCGAGGTGCTGCGACAGCACTTCTGGTTCGAGGTAAGGCTGCCTGCCCTCACCTCACCCATTTACCCATTTACCCCTTGTGCGTTTTCACGGGACTCGCCTCCCATATCTGGTATGATCCTGATCCGATCCGTCTCCGTCTCTCCTCAGGTGCTGCCCAACGACGAGATATCGAAGGTCATCTGCAACGTCTGCTGGACGCAGGTGTCCGAGTTCCACCAGTTTTACGTGTCCATACAGGAGGCCCAGGTCATTTACGCCACCACCTCCAAGTTCAAGCAGGACCCGGAGATGGTGAACACCTCCTGGCCGGAGGAGGTCCTAATGCCGGCCGATGTTCTGGCCGTGGACAACGATGTCAGTGCCCAGCTGAACGTTAATCCACTGGATGAGCTAGATCTCGGTCCGAGCCTGTCCCCGGAAGACAGCAAGGTGGACATTAAGACCGAGCGGGAGACACCCGAATTGGATTTCGGGGCCGAGGACACCAACAATGATGATCGCGACGAGGACTATGAAGACGAGGACGATGATGGCGACGATGGCGAGGACCTGATTGTAACCAGAAGTGGTCGCAAACGCAAGCGGGAGGTGGCCAAGCCGGCCAAGACGAAACGGACCGGAGTGGCGGGCAGGAAGGTCAAGGACAAAATTGTGGCCAAGCGCGGGCCAGCCAAGAGAATATTTAAGATGGAGCGCCTGCCGCCATTCTGCAAGGAGGATGAAGAACTAATCAAACGCTACATAGTCATGGGATGCGAGCTGTGCATTTTTCTGGCCGAGGACTTTGACGGCATCCGCGAGCACTTCAAGGAGAAGCATCCGGACGAACGGCCGTACATCAAGTGCTGCGGGCGGAAGCTTAACAAGCGCTGTCTAATCCAGGAGCATGCGAGGAGGCATGAAAACCCCGAGTACATCAAGTGGGTATTGGTTTTGTTTCTCTGTCGAACTTTGCTTTAAATTATTATCCTTCTCTCCAGATGCAAGGACTGCGGCAAGGTGTTCGCCAACTCGAGTGTTCTGCGCGCCCACTGGCTGGTCCACCACGTGCCCGACGAGGAGTGCGATTTCCAGTGCGAGGACTGCGGCAAGCGCTTCTCGCGTCGCAATCTGCTCGAACTGCACAAGGGCTCCCATGTGCCTGTGAACGAGCGCAAGTTCATCTGTCCCCAGTGTCCCAAACACAATGCGTGCGTATATCCGTCGCCCCCCTCCTGAACAGTATTCTAGATCTTTTTCCCTCCAGTTTCGCCACGGAGTACCACATGCAGGTCCACATCAGCATGCAGCATCGCAAGGCGGCCAACATCTGCCACGTCTGCGGCAAGACCATCAAAGATAAGGCCGTCTTCGAGAAGCACGTTCGCCTGCACTTCGAGGAGAGCGGACCGCGCATCAAGTGCCCGCGTCCAGACTGCGAGAGCTGGCTGAAGGACGAGGACAACCTGAAGCAGCATTTGAGGCGCCACAACGACGAGGGCAAACTGTTCATTTGCGCCGAGTGTGGCAAGAGCTGTAAGAACTCCCGGGCGCTGATCGGCCACAAGCGCTACTCCCATTCGAATGTGATCTACACCTGCGAACAGTGCGGCAAGACATTCAAGAAGGACATCAGCCTCAAGGTAGGAACGAGAGTATTCCGAATTCCCATTTAACACTAACGCACATTGTCTGTCCTTGCAGGAGCACATGGCACAGCACACTGGCGAGCCCCTGTACAAGTGTCCCTTCTGTCCGCGAACATTCAACTCCAACGCGAACATGCACTCGCACAAGAAGAAAATGCATCCGGTCGAGTGGGATATCTGGCGCAAGACCAAGACTGGTAGCTCCCAAAAGATCCTGCCCAGCGCCCAAGTGGCTCAGATGTTCAGGGATGACGCCGATGCCACAGCTATTGCCAATGACTATTCAGCTTAGGCCTAGGAGCGCTTAAGGATATCGTTGCACCGAACCATTGCTTAGTTTTTGATTTACCTTACCCCTTGTTTAAAAACAGAAAATATACCATAGGACTTATTTGAAAACCGAGCTTTTTTCGAAGGGGGCTTAACTATGTACTAAAAGTGCTTAAAATTATTTGTCGATATTTGATGTCGTTACAAAATTACATTACAGAGAAGAGCAGCTGTCTCCTGCAATGATTATTTCCTTTCCGTTTGTCCAACTGGTCAACATAACTTCTCAAAAACGACAGTTTGCAATTGGATCATTAAGAATCTATACATTCTGGTCAAATTAATAGAAAATACCAAAGGAAATTTATAAAAGTTGCAAATTTATAAATAGCATATTAAATTTTGGATATGATGGTTTTGATAAAACTAAATTATATTTACAGTTTGACAGTTACAGTATTACATTCCCAGCTTTACATTTTATCTACATCTACCGATTGTTCCTATGGGAGCTATATGATATAGCAGTCCGATTTCAAAAAAATTAAAACTGAAAGTTCTTAAATAATAGAAAAAAACTTGTATCTCGGAATAGATGAAAATACGTGGAAAAACAACAAAGTTGTATTTTTTTTCTTTTAATTTTCCTATCATTCCTATGGCAGCTTAAGGATAAAGTAGTCTGATTTTCTTCAAATTAAAACCGAAATTTTGTAATAATAAAAATCTTAAAATAGATAAAAATATTTGAAAAACAGGCAAGTTTTAATTTTTTTTTTCTAAAAATTGGTCGAACATTTGTATGGCAGCTATATGATATAGTCGTCCGATCCGGCCCGTTCCGACATATGTACATATATAGCAGTGAGAGTAGTCAGAAAACTGTATGAGAAGTTTCAATCAGGTAGCTTCTTAACTGAGGGACAAGTTTGCTTAGAAACGAACATACGGACATGGCTAGATCGACTCGGCTGTTGATGCTGATCAAGAATAGATCAAAAATAGAAGGAAACCTTCACTGCGTTGCAAACTACTGACTGAAATTATAATATGGTACTCTGCAAAACTATAAAAATGTAGAAAAATACTGCATACTTTGTTTAACTGGTAAAAAATTTAATTTGCTAAATCATAGGCGCTCTTCAGGAAAAATTGTCAAAACAACAACGACCAAGAAAACGGCCGTCCCATGGGTCAACCCCCTTAATTAATTAAACGTGTATTAAGCTACTCACAAAGTATTTATTCTGGGTAAAAGGTTGCAAAAGAACAAAAAAAAAGTGAAAATATTATTTGAATGGGAACAGACTAACTATTAACAATGCTTAGTTCTGGAACATTAATACATTTAGAACGACTAACTAAAACATACCTAATACTAGAGAAGACGATTATGACTGCACAGCAACGCCATTAGAGCCATGTCGCGCACCTCCAACGTGACGCGCCCGCGGTGCATGGTTAGAAGGTAAGAGTCCTGCAAGCGATGCGTCAAGTAGAGCTCCGACGACTCCTGCATCACCTCCAAGGCTCCCTGAGTGATCATCATCCTGGCCTCGTAGCCAGCCAACTGAGTGATAATTTCTCGTACCAATCTCGAGAACGGCAGCCGGGGAATTAGCAGGCCTGCATGCGCCTGAAGCCGACGGATTTCTCGCTCCATTTTTAACATGTGGTTTACTGGTCTGTGCATCTTACGTCTCTGAGCCCCACTGGGATTGACTTTCGCTGCTGCCTGCGGCTGGGCCATACGTCCCTGCTGCGTTCGGCTTGTGCTCCGAGGAGTCCGCGGCGATCGGGGCTCCGGCGAGCGATTTTCGATGTCTTCTTCGCTGGAGACGGTCCGATTAGCTGTTCGGGTTCTTCGGGCTGCTGATGTGTCCTTACGCATCGTCGAGCAGCGTCGATTTCTGGCGTCCTCCAGTGTTAGCCGGCTGGTGGTGAATTCCAGGCCATAGTCTGTGACATTATCATCCTCCTCTGGCGATTGGAAGGCTGTGTTGTCGTCGTCGACGTAGCCCGCAGAAGGTTTGGGTGTATTTACCGGACGCTTGGCAGCGCCCTTTTTCGGCGGTGGTCGCATACGTCAAATTGAACAATGGCACTTATAATATAATAAAATTTGTTTGTTTTTGAAGGCTTCCCGCTTTTTTTTCTCCAGTGTGACCGAACGCTAAATAACAAATAAAACCAAGCTTGGAAAATCTTGATGATGCTATCGATAACGCTGGAATGTCTTGGTTATACTATCTAGCATTTGGTTGAAAATATTCAAATTTATATATTGGCAGGAAATTTGATTTATTTTTTAATATTTAGTGGTGGTATTTAAACTTGTAGTTTTTTAAAACGCATCGATTATTGCAATTTAAATGTTTGGTCTTCGTTGTTAAATTTTTTTTAGTTTAATTCAAAATTTTTAAAATAGAATATTACATATAGAATCGATTATTCTTAATTAAATTATTTATTTTGATGTTTAATTTCTAGTAATGATTCAGCAATTAAAAAATATAAATCAAACAGCAAAACTATTATTTTTTTTATTTTGAGCTTGATCAACAGACGAGACGATCTAGCTATAGTCTGTAAGTTGTAAGTGTTTCCTTTAAATTTAAGACCAAATTACTCTTTTTTTTATAAGTGTAGTAGCTAAGGGACATTTTATTAAAAAAAAAAGAAAATAAAATATAAAACGGGTAAAAGGTTATGACTCTACTTTTATTTATTTGTTATTTAAATTTATAAATATAAGAGGTTTAAACCAGAAAAAAAGTTCTATAAGTTCTTAATATAACATAAAAGTTGTTCAAAAATATTACAAACATTTATAAGAAAATTCTAAAAGGTCTGATAGTGAAATAACCATAACAGGACTAATCCTATCAGAAGGATTACCTAACTAATTAGCTACAAGATATCAATTGGAGAACTTTCCCAGCAAGCTGCCAACCCCAGCTGAGAATAGAAATTGCAGACCCCTCAAGGAAAAATTTTTTTTACCTCTTAATATCCATCTTTAGAAATGGTCCATCCACCAACCCTTCCAGAAACACATTCGGTTTAATCTTTTGTCAATATTTATACATATTATTTTATTTTCATATTTCTTTCCTGTTGCTTTACATTTATATACATTATTACCGCTCCTTGCGCTTGAACATGTTGCTGAGGCGTCGCTTAGGTGGCGAGTTCTGTAATTAAATAGCCGACAAAAATGTAAGGAACAAATGGCTTCAGAAGGAGTATTGAGAGATTTACACTGCTTTGGTTTTCCTATACCCATGCCCGCACCAGCAGCGAAAACAGCGCCACAACGACCGAGAGTCCCGACACTACCAGGACCACTCGCTGCCACTCCTTGCAAGCAAAAGTCCGGAAGAGGGTCGAACACTCGACTGCCTCCAAGTCCGCCACCCCGGCTGGCTGCACATGAAAAGGGGCCGTGGACGCCTTCCGCTTGCACAGCTCTTCGAAACGAAAGCCTCCCACCTCACTGCTCTCATTGCCCGGCGTCCACTTTGACATGTTGTCAGCCTCGAACTGCTGTACCTCCAGTTGCAAGGAATCGTCCACCTTAAAAGTGACGCCTACAATGGATCTCCTTCCTCTCCCATCGTCCAGCACCACCGTATTTCCCATCAGGATATGGGAAGGCCTCCCCGAGCAGGAAATGCGATCGGATAGGCGAACCTGGTCGAGGGGTCGGTCCTGATCGAAGCGTGCCATTCGCTCCCGATTCATTTTCCGCCGCTGACGCATCCGCTCACCAGAAATGCCAATCTTGGGCGATCCGTTGCCATGCAGGTAAAGCGGAAGGCGAGCTTGGCGTCTGGTGGTGGGTGTGACGGTGATCCTTCGGGTATTCCCTTGGGTCAGGGCCAGCAGCGCTCCATTGGACAGATGTGGAGTTGTCTGCTGTCCACTGTTGTCCACTACTTCAATCTGCTCTTCGTCCGAAAAGACCGTGCCGATCAGACGCTGCCGATCATAGTAGGAGCGGCTCTTGCGAGGCGTAGACGTGCAAAACGCATCTGCCGCCTGGCGCTGCAGCCTGCGGCGCTGCAACCTGGTCAATATAGTCGACCGCTTGCGTTGAGGCAGCTGTGGGAGATGCCAGGGGTTGGTTGGTTGTTAACTTCCGGCTGCACTGAGCCACATAGAAGCGCACATTGACAAGGACGACAATTACAACAAAGCAATGAGACAATAACAAATACAGAAAATTTAACATTCTATCACCCTATGACATGAAATGGACAATAAACTTGGCCCCGTAAGGTGGTATATTTCTGTTGAACTTCTGCTAAAGATTAAAAATCATAAGTTGAATCATTTAGTACCTAAATTTATATCGTCATTTCCCCATATACATATATTTACAAATTTTTTTTTTTAACTTGAAAATATATAGGGGACCAATATTATTTTGCTAATTTTTAAAACAGATGTTTAAGAGCAAGAAGAGTTCTTTAAGATGTCGTAACGATTGTTAAAAAAAGGATAGAAGTTAAGACACCTTAAATGTACCCTAAAACCGTATTTTCTGTTTATTTAAATAAAAATAAATTTTGAAAATCAAACGCATAGAAAAAACTATCGGAAAAGTCATACCGGTTCTTGGTTCTAAAAAGTTAAAAAAAAAAATATGTCTTTGAACGAAAATATAGCAAAATGTTCGAAAATCCACTAATAATATCCGCAAACGGACTCAAAAAAAAAACCGTTTAGTGAGTGAAAATGTTTGCTTACAACTTTTCGTAGGACTATCCGCTGATGTACAAGGTTACCTCAAATTTTGCCTGATATTTTTACTGTAATCTCTTCCCATTTAAAAGTTTTAAACTCACTTCTAAATTAAAGTTTAAAATAAACCAAACAAAAGATGTATTCCTCCTAGACTAGAGGGCATACGAGTGGGCGCCTGGGCATACATACACAATCTACCGACAACAACCAAAACATTGACTCTCACAATTCTACTTGTTTCCAGACGGAAACTTACCTCGTCCCGGGGCAGGCCGCTGCTGCCGACGCTGAAGCGTGTTGTGAGGAATTTAAAGCGCGCCGGTGTCTTGGAGTTACTATTGTGGTCGCTGCACTCACGCAGAACCTCACGCGGTGGCTCAGAGCTGCCAAATGACAACCGTCCTCCGTTCTTGCTGGGCGTAGGCGGTCCGGGACGCTTGTAGTGGGTGCCTATAGACTTTTTGCGTGTCCCAGTGCCCGTTGAGCTGAGCAGGGCGCACATGCTGTCATCGAGGCTGTGGGGTCCATCCTAAAAATGAATATATACAAAAAATTACGGTTTATCTTTAAAAATAAAGTGGGACATATTAAACGATAGACAAAGACTGAATTGTTAGTTACAACACATTTTAACTCAATAACCAGAAGACAGGACAAAACGAAACGGATACTGCAAACACTGGACTTCACATTTTGGACGGGACAACTTTTCAGAAAGAGAGAAAACCCAGAGTGTTGTATTCTCAGAGAGAATCTAAACCTGGGCGTGTTAAAAAAATATTCTGTATACATTTTATATGTCCTTCAGTTGTCCATGCTTATTTACAAATCGAGTTATTAAATCTATTCTATTGAATTTTCACGAATGTAGAAGCTTGTTCGCTTTTAGTTTGGCAGCTTTATCCGCCTTCGTAGGCAGGACCTCAGACCCTCTACTTCCGTGAGCGATTGTGCCAGATTCGAGCCCATTGTGCCCTCTTGGCTGCTGGCTGCGCCTTCAAGGGTGTGCCGCTCGAGCTGCTCCTACTACCAAGAGCTGTGCTGCTAGTGGCGCTAGTGCTTACTTTGAGATCTTCGTCCTGGCTGCTTAGATCGTACTGGGCGGCATAGGTGCTCTTCAGATGCGGCGGCTGCAATGAGTTTCGATAGTTCAACTCCTCGGCCCTGCAGTAGCAATGAAATATAGCTTAGTTAGGGAGTATATTGTATTCTGTCATGATCGCCTTACGTTATATCCGGAACCCGACCCAGCTTCAAGTCCGTGAGGTAGGTATTATTGAATACTTCGCCCTCTTCATCCTCCATTGTGAGATTGGAGGACGGGGCATTGGGCCGTTTGAAGGGCTGCCAGTCTTCACTGCCACCTGATGAGCTGGCATTGACCGTAACCAGATGGCTGGAAGCAGGGACCTTGGTCGCGTGGACGGGAGGCTGCATCTGAAGATGACGCAGCTTTGTGCTTATAATGGCATGCTGTTTCTGCTGCTCTAGGATTTTATCGTTGAGGCGGACAATCTGGTTGGACAGCTTGCGCGTGTGCTCTTCGTACTTGACATTCTGTAAAGAAAACAATATTATTAAGCTATTCTTGAAAGTTTGTTATATTTATCATTTGATGACATAAATTTTATTTAGTTTATTTAGTTTGTTTATTTTAATTATTTAAATAATTTATTTTATATATTTTATTTATTTTTTTTT
>JAEIIJ010017901.1:0-39024 GCA_018904815.1 Drosophila ogumai | reverse complement strand
TAATTGTAGGGCTTCCGTAAGAAATATCAAAGGGAAAACACACTCGTTTAATGATTTGAATCATTTGTATTTTATCTTTATTTCTCAAATATTTTCAATAATAATTAATATTATAATAATTAATTAATTAATGCTTGTAACATAACAAATATTCATCTCATATCAATGCAATCTCAATGCTGCGCCCTCTCAATTGAATATTTTCGATGCCAACGCAACGTCTCCACATCCACTCTTAGTTACTGCCTCGTCGTCGCGTCCCCAGTTATTAATCTTTAGTTCTAAGTATCTTCAGCTCAGCAAGCACACTGCTCGTAATTCGTACATACAATACACTTTTCATTTAGATTCCGTTTCGCATTTCACTTGTGCCAAGTCGTCGCGTCGTCAAGTCAAATTCGATTGCAATATGAAAATGTATCATTAGGTTTTGTTAAAAATTAATTAAGAGTCGCGTAGCTGCTGGTTTCGGATGTTGTTAATTCATTTTGTTTGACGTTGACGCCGCTTCATGTTCGCAATACATTTAAATATATATATCAATACATTTTGTTTTCATTTCATTTCGATTTCGTTAGTTTTTGTTTTGTTTTTCCATTTTATATACAATACACATAAGAGATTTGTAGTAAAATTTGGTGAGAAAAATCTTGCATTACATAAACACATCGCCATTTCGTTTCGTTTCGCTTCGCTTTAGTTTAGTTTTAGGTTTTTTGTTTGTTGTTTACGTTTTGCGTTTAGAGCGTAAAATGATTATTTGTTGTATTACCTTTAAGTTGTACAATTAGAGAGCACAAAAGTAGCAAAGTGTCTTGCCTGGTGTATACTAAAAATTTGATTCAAGAAATGTCTTCAAGTTTGATTGTTTCGCGTGTCTATATATTCGCAGTTGGGCTAGTTAAGCAGTTAAGAGTCAAGATTCAAGATTCGAAGGGCAGATTGCTAAGTTCGCTCTCAGTTGCAACGATCCACAGGGGGGAGGGTGGTAGTGAGATTAGTGATTAGTGATTAGACCGAGATTACATATATATATCTCCTTAAGAATTCTCCTGAAGACTGGGTACCAATTGAAAAGAAAAAACAAATGGGTGACTGACCGCCAGCCATGCTCGTTTTGTCTCCACCTTTAGTCGTACGTACCATCGTAAGGTTTTAATTGTTTAATATTTAAAACTTGGACCCTATTTAAATTTTGCAATAATGCCTGACCTATGATAAAACCGCGCACCAGATATATATATTCACAAGTGTGTTAAGACAGACCAAGGAAATCGAAAACACCATAAAAAGCGGGCGAGTGTAAAGGAAAGTGACGATCGAATTCAAATTGTAATTGCAATTGTTTACGCTTTATGTGTATTCCGTATTAAATTCACTGCTGCAAGTTGTCACCTGTTAGTTATGTATTATTAATTGATTTTACTAAAAAGTAGGAACTTCTGCCTGTTTTTAACTCTTTTTTGTTTTGTTTTGTGTGTGTACTCGGTGTGTGTGTGTCTCGGAAACGCAATTCGAATGTCAAACACATACAGATTTCGCTAACTATAAGTACATGTTTATGTTTATTGTATATCAGGTTGTATACACGTTTGTCTAATTGTACAAAAACACAAATAAACAAAACCATAACAACGTAACAACTCTTTTTTGATTTGCGCTTAAAAACCACACAAGTAAAAAAATTCCGCTACTAAGGATACTTTTCACTGAAAACTCAAAAACTATTCAAAACTGTACAAATTATTAATATGCCTCTCAACTTGGTTATGTCTCCTCGCCAAAGCGTCATCGCCGTCTTTCAAATCTTTGAACAAATTCCCTATATGCTTTCTGCGGTTCGCCTTAACTTCCTCCTTTATTACTTTATTATTATTTTTATCGTCGACTTTTGCCAAAAAAACTAACAATTTGTATCATGCAATATACTAATCTCCTGCTTAATGCCAACTTCTTGTGTTGTTTTTTTTTTCTAATAACAACCCGGGGTGGTGTTGTGTTGTGTTGGGTGTGTGTTCTGAAACTGAAGATTCTGGATGGATGGTAGGGTTTTCTGGAAAAATTAACTACACATTTATATGTCAAACAATGCTGATATGTTTCTGTTCATGTTGTATATGTTTTGCGCTTTCTGGTTGTTTCGTAAAACAAAACTGTTGCATTTTCGGTTTCGGTTTCTCTAAGTTTTCTTTTTGATTTTCTGTTGATTGATTGTAGTTTGTGTTTAGTTTCAACTCTCTGGCTGCTGCTGCTTCTGCAATCGCTATTTCGATACATTAATATATAGTTATAGCTACAATTACATGTACACATATATATCTGGTTTCCTTCTAACTGTAAAAGTAGCACGTAAGTATGCATGCATGCGTTGCCTCACAACACTGGAACATGTGCCTCGCCTCTGTATATATATAAATTTATATATATATATATGTTGTAATTCACGATTAGTCTTCAATTTAATGTTTATGTTTTGGTAAAATCTCTTCAGCGACTTGCAACTAAAAACTGTTGGCTGCAACTCTGCTTGTTGTTCGTATCCTTTGCTGGGGGCTCTCTCAGTTAAATGGTAAATTAATTATTTGTGTGATTCTCTACTTGGTAAAGTAATACTTTTTCTTTTAGTGTACTCCATCTGCTTATTTGTTTGTTGTAGTTTTCGGTATTAGTTCTATTAATTCGCTTGCTGCTCTCGGTGTCTCTTGTTCACTAACTCAACATTAACACGCAGTGGGTCGCCATTGTATCTATAATATCGTTGGGCTAAATATTTGATTACTCTTTGAACGCTGCATGCCAAAGGATCCAGATCCTGCTCCTGCTCCTGATCCCTCCTCCTCCTCTATAACCTTTCTCGTTTTGTAGTTGAAGTTCAAGTCTGAGGGAGATGTGCACTTGCTCTGCTTCGGTTTGTTGTAGAGTTTTAAGTTCGTTTAAATACTTTTATGAAATTTTGATTTGTCAAGAGTTCTCGTTTGAAATTCTAGCAGTCGTGGGTTCTGATATAGATATCATACCATATCGCTTCACCGGGCTTCGATGCGCTAACAAAACGTGTATATAGTGTATATATATGTATACAAGGAGTAGACGTAGACATAGAGCATATGTAAGTGTGATAAATATAGGTTGTAAGGTTAAGGTTAAGGTTAAGTTTAGATAGCTAGTTGCATTATGTGTGTATATGAAACGCTAGAGTTGGCTCAAAACACGTTTTTTTGGTAAGCTTTCTTCTGTGTTGCATGTGGAAAATGTAGGTAGAGGCATTGTCAACTGAGCTCATTCTGGTACTCCTTAGTCCTGTTCATTATCCTGTTTGCATTCCGCTTTACCTTTTCTTTGTTTTTGCCACTTGTTTTGATAACTGTAAATATAGTACTTCAATAAATTTTACATTTTACAATATTTTACTGTTGCTTTTCGTACACGTTTTTCTTGTTTTCTCGTTTAAATATATTCATTCATTTAATTGTTACCGTCTTCGTCGCTTTTTGTTTTCTTGTGATTTGTTTCCTTTGTGTTTTTTGTTTTGTTTTTAATTTTAAATTACGATCACTGCTACTCATGCTTACTAACTAAATCCATATCCTTGTAAGTTACAATTAGTTTTAGATCTTTTTTAACCCTTTTCTTTGTTCTTTTGCGCCAACGTATAAATAATTTCACTTTCTAAATATATATAAACTTTCATATATATGTGGGTGTGTGTGTGTTTGTGTGTCGCCTGTGTGTGTTTGGGTTGTCTGTTGTTGTTGTGGGGAGTCCTTGTAAAATTATCAAAAAATCATTCAGTTTTGTTTTGCTAAAACACGTATATGTCTTTCGTTACCAGTATATGCCTATGATTAAATATAATTTACCTTCCTTTTGATTTTAGTTTAGTTTTTTTGTTTTTTTTTTTTGAGATTATACTTCTTTTTTTGTAGCTTAAAATTTGTTTAATTTCCTGTTTCATGGTTTGTTGTAGTTCAACACACACGCCTAATGTCTATCGTCTATCGTTTTGATCGTTTTCGTGTATAATTTGCGCTAGCTTAACAACATTTACATATTACATACACACACATAGGGTTTACGTACGCGTTACGTGGTTTTAACTGCCAGTTAAAATTATTATTCGGTGTGTCTGTGTGTGTGTGCCAAGGATATATCTTTCGACTGGGTTTCGGTTTTGGATTTAGATTTAGTTTTATTTCGAGTTTAATACAATTCTTCTTAAGTTGCATTTAACATTACTTCACATCGACTTCACCTGGCTCTAATTCAATGTGCAATTCGGGACTCTCGGTCTTTCTAAATACTCTCTCTTTCGCCTTCTCTCTTTAAGTCTAACAAAATGAAAAACATTTACGAGCTACGTTTATGCGATTGTTGTTGAAAAAAATTATAGTTAAGTTGCATTCATTTAAAATATAATAACAGCATCATGTACATAATAAAACTCTTTGCCTTAATTCATTTTTAACATAATTTCTCTCGTTTTTTGTTTAGTTTGTTCTTTCTTCTTTCTGACTTTCTGTCGTTTTTTAAAACCAAAACACAGTACAGTGCACTAAAAATATCTCTAAGTTACGATCTCCTCAGCTCTTTACTTTACTCTCTACGCTTTATATATTTTTTTGCTTTTTGCTTTTGTTTTTCTTCTGTTTTTTGTTTTTTATGTTATGCAATGCAATATACTTATCAACTATAGTTTTAAAGTTAAGCTTAAGTTACGATGTTGCTGATTGTTTAGTGGGTTCTTGTTTTGTTTGTTTGTTGTTGTTTTTTGTGGTTTCTCTGTTGTCTGCGTGCTTCCTAAGTTGAAATGCTATTTCCTCGTTAAATTTCAAATATGTTTGTTTTTTATTATTATTAACTCTTAGTGGTTTAGCAATTTAGTTGGGGATTCCTCCTCGATTAAAACTGGTATAGCTCATGCATCGATTGTTGCCGCTGGGTTGCTTCACTTTTTGTTTGAATTGATTGGGTTTTGGGTTTGGGTTGGGGTTTGCTGGTGATTCGATTCGATTCGATGGGGTTTCATTATCAGTTAAAGTGCGGATGCATCCTCCTTGTACTGCGGATTATAGATTGTATCTGTTGCTGCCAATAGACCTGTAGCGTGGTGTGGTGCATGTAGCTGCCGGTTGCACCCAGTCAGGTTCAGTGAACCTGACTACGGATCGGATTCTAGATGTTCGACTTGGAGAAGCTCACGCGCAGATGATTCGACTCGGAGAGCTGGTGGTTGTGCATCTTGATAAGCGCCAGAACGGCCTCCTCCACGGATGACAGCTGCAGCAGCGCCATTTTGCGGTCCTTGCTGTAAGTTGATGAAGAGAAATTGTTAATAAAAGAATAAAAAATAATATAATAATAGAAAAAGCTGCTTTAACTTGAGCATTTCATTTCTTTTTCTAACCAAATGCCAATTACTTACGGGAAAAATTTGAATGCTTTGACTTCGAAGCTGTTCGAGGTGAAGGCTTCTTTGATGTCATCCTCAGAGCAGGACGAGCTGTGAATGGAAACGAAGAGAATTGGGTATTGGTTAGGTTTAAAATTAACAATCATCGATTTAAGGGTGTTCGTTTGGCAGTGCGTGGCCCCGCTGTGCGGCTGGTCCATTGATACCGCCTGGCAGGGGGAGACAGGCGCTCCAAGGGGCTTTTCGACTCATAAATTCACACAGCAAAGGCAGACGGCACCCAGGCAGGGGCTCCTCCTCCTCCATCTCCTCCTCCTCTGCTGCCATTGTAGCAGCAACCAAACCTGGCGGGGTGCTTTGTCATATTTGGCAGACGAGGAGGAGGATGCCAGGCGGGGTGTCTGCTGCTCATAGCGGTAATTGTAATTGCCTTGTCGTGCCGAAGAAGCTCCAAGGAGCAGCTGCCCATCCACCTGCTTCACCTTTAAGCGGAATACTTACGGAATGTTACTTAAATGCAGTGTCGCCGATGGCGGATAAATGTTCTGGTAGTTCTTGCTGCCCGGCTTCTTGAAGCGATGCAGCGGATTCTGGGAGTAGTCACGTGTGAGTCCTGCGTCCGGCTGGCCCTCCTTGGGCAGCTGCACGGCCTGGTGTTTGCTGGCCATCACACGTATCGGCTTGCCCCATAAACGTAATTTATCAAGGTGAGACATGGCTGTAAGAAACAAAAAAATAGAAGTAACATGTTAAAACGACTGCAAACTTTTTGTTGTTTGTTAGATAAGTTTGTTGTTGTCCAAAGTATTTGTTGTCTATAAATGTTTGTGGAGAAATGCAATTTATATGCTGAGCCACAAGCCATAAAATTGTTTTTGCTGCCCCTGAGGAAGTCCTTAAATAAATATACACGCAAATAGAAAAGTTATTTGGAAAATAGGAATATTTTTAGCAGAGTTTATAAGACAAAAAATTTTGAAAAAATTATTTTAAGGCTATAGAAAATTTAGGAAAAAGTTTTATATTTTAACCCACCCTATTTTCCCTCAGTGCAGTGCCAAGACACCAACCGCCAGTCCTCGTCGAAGTCGAACAAAGTCAGCAATAAGTGCTGGCAAATATTTACATACTGAAATGTAACTGCAACTTTATCAATGTCGTCTGCCTTTGGTGATTTATACAAGCTGAAATGCTTGTTTGGCCGTAAAAGTATTACCAAACAAAAGTTCGCCATCTTCGGGCGGTGCCTCCTTCACCACCCACCCTCCTCCTCTGCCTTATATTTCTCATATTCCGGGCAGTCATAACACCTGCGGCTCTCCAATGCAATGTAATGGGAATCGAATCGAATCGAATGGGAATGCATGTGCAGTAAGATGTACTTAAGTACAATTCAATTTCCATTTCCCATTTCGATTTAAGTTTCGATTACGTGTTTTTTTATTTTTATTTAATTTCCAGAAAGGGAGATGTTTCTGCCTCGTCATCCAAAGGCTTAGAGGTCCGAAAACTTTTCTCAATTCTCATGTTGTGCATTATATTAATAAATTACATTACATTTTATCATTGCTGCTCTCGCCAGTGTTTTATTGTGAAGCAATATGCTTACTCAGCCGTTTATTGTTTGCCTAATGGATTAAATGATTTTACAGAAAAAAAATGAAACCAAACCCGGTCACTGGGAATATAATAAATTGTAAAATAAAAGGAGCAGCAGTGACAAAGCCCGTTGCTCATATGGCCTAAACATCCTTTTCTTGCCAGTTTTTTGTGACAAAACACTTGTAATAAAGATTAATGGACAGAAAATGGAAAGGGTACTGCAGCTGCTGCCCAAAAAGTATCTTAAACTTTTAATTACCAGGCTGAGGCTAAGGCTGACCAACAACAAATCATTATTAACTAACAAAAACATTAAAAAAAGAGACACTGTTCAAGGGGAACTCAAAAAGTAAGTGAAATGACTCGTAGATGAGGAGGCTTTAGAGGGTTTGCCCTGTTTTATGCATCAAGTTGTGGGCTTAAGACTTTTAAGCACCATTCACTGGGGAGACGGAGACGGAGACCCAGACCCCACTCAGAAAATACTCCTTCCCCTGCTCCTGCCGCCTACTTCTCCCCCAAGAGGAAGTGAGAATGAAGGTGTGGTCCCTGGCTCAGGTGAGTGGCTTCAAGTTAGTTGTAACTTTCACGATTTGAACGATTAATGTACGGCAATGCCTTGACTATGATCTACGGCCCGCCCCGGCCAGACACTTTATTATCTCTGGCCCGTAAACTATGCAAAACATCCTCCACTCTCTGTATCCGTAATTAATTGTGGCCAAAAACGGAGTGCCGGGCGCCAAGTCATTCAAACAGTCACTTAGTATTGTCAACCCAAGAAGTCCACAGTCCAGTTTCCAGGCGAAAACTTTCACTAAACTCTATATATATTTCCCAGCACACACAGTGGCACACATGGCGTATGCGTAATCGACCATAATATATATGGCAATAGAATGCTGCCAGTGCTGTCTGCCCAAGTTTGTTTGTTTTTATTGCAAATGCCTTTATGCGTACGCTTATGCAAAATATTTTGTAGTAATTTGTTCGGCAGAAGGCAGGAAATTTATTTGCCAAACGCAAAAAGAGAGGGGAAACTACACACACAAACACAGCTGTGAGTGTGCCTATAAATTCGACAGTATTGGGGGGTGTGCGTTGTGTTGTGTGTCTACGTCTGTGTCTGCCTCTGTCCATAGTTGGTAATAAGTTGCGCAAAAACTTAATCCCGCCCAGCATCGCACTCCTTTGCCCACACTCCTGGAACTCTACACCGATTCTGATTCGGATTCTGATTCCCCAGTTGCCACCCAGCAAATGCTCCATTATAATACACACACCTCAAACTGCCCGGCAAGTGGACGCAGCTTATAAAGTACACAGGAAAATATAATAAACATAATAATAATATTAAAATAGAGATGTAAATAAATAAGTTATGATACTAAAATGAAACTAGAACTCCAATAAAAATAACTGTAACGGTTTTTTTAATAAAGAAAATATTTTTAGGACTCTATTTAAATAAATTTATATTTTATTTACTACAGGTGAGCCATTGGTATTTATATTTAAATGAAAAGCGTACTTAATTAGTTCTTAAAAATTTCCTGAAAAATGTTTCAGCTTACATTACAACCCCTTGCACACTTTTAATTATCCTTTTCAATATTTTCAAATTAAAAATCCTATATTTAAAGTAGTTTTCTTCTAAAATATATTCTACAAATTTATTTTCCGTGTATGCCTAGCATGCTTATTGTTTTTTCATTGTGTGTTTTTGTCTATTTCCCAGCTCAGCGCCCTCTGATTGCTGTCGCAGTTTGTCTGGGGCCCCCCGAAAGTTGGTTGTCCATTCTGGCGTCCAATTCTCATTGCTTTTCCCAGGCCTTCCCCCCAGGTTTTTCCTTGACTTCACTTCCAAAAAAAAAAAAAGAAAACTTTTTTGCGCCTTTACGCTGTAATTCGTATGCTGAGTGTGCAATTGTAGCCGTATTTTGTGTGTGGCCCCCGCCATAACGCACACCACCTTACGAGACACTTTCGTATGCATGGGGTGAGTTGGTGACCCTGGACAGCTGCTGTTCCTTGTCCTGCAGCCCCTCTTGATTCCCTGCTGCCCTCTCGTGTATCCCTGCTGCTCCACCTCCACATCTCCTGCTTTCTGTTTCCTGCTTTCCTGGCTGCCTTGTTCGGTAATCGTCTTTGTTTGTTGGCGGAGAGTTTTGGGCAAAGTAACGAATGAATTTGTTAATATTTTATGAGTGCATAAGTGCGCACTCCTGCCCCAAACGGAGCTTCCATTTCAGACTTGTTACCTGGTGTCCAGGTAGCTGGGCTACACTCGGGGAAATTGGGAGGGGTATAAAATACTAGAAAAGGTGGCATTTCCCAAAGAATTGTTTCAAGTTCTTGGGAAATTTGCGTAGCTAAACCCAATTAATATTCTGGGAAACTCAAGGAAATATCTATTTTTCTAGGGATTATTATGCATTGCCGACTTTTAGGCTTTGCCAGAATTGTTTCTGTGGAAAATGTTTACTAAATTCTTTGAATTTCCTAATTAAATAATAAACAGTAATTTGGAAAATAACTAAATTCCCACTTGAAATCCTACAAATTAAAGTAAATTTTGTTAAAGTGTAATTTGGGTAGCGAAAGGCAGCGGAAGTGTTTGCCATTTGGCAGCCCTTGCGGCACATTAGTAGTCTATATGCTGCCGCATGCCCATTAATATTTTCACATGTCCCGGGGCATTTGGTTCGAATTTCCACCAGCACCCCTCCTGCTCTCCCTCTTGTTTTGTTAGGAGCGGAAGGGATGTTGTCGACTTCCTCTACCTCTTCTATAATTTGCTTGTTTGGTCAAACAGTTGACTGGCTTTGGTTTTGTCGGTTCATTTGCGTGAAATGCTGCACAATAGTTTTATCAACTGCAGTTGGCCAACCGACGGGGTCGGTATTTTGTGGTCCACGGAACGCTGTCAATTTTTGCGGACGAATTCAATTAACACAACGCAATGCGTATACGCCACCGAAATAAGTTGGCTGTCAGCGGCACACACAAAGGGGGGGGCAGTACTGTTATCCCGAAATGCATTTCAAAATTTAGCCATGCATTTTCAAGAGCTCCTGCTGATTAGCTTGTGCTTTTTCCCGACACCCCCACCTTTTGTCAACCCAATTAATTAAGTAAGAAAATCTCAAAGCGGGAATGCTTTTGAGCTGCTGCAAGGTGCTCGGCACCGCACTGCAGGATGCAATGTTTACATAATTATAATTAAAAAATTAATTGAGTACAGGGACAAAGCATATTTTTATGGCGAAAAATAAATAAAAAAGGAAGAGAAATTGAGGCCACAGACGGTGACAGACGCCAGAATGTGCGGAATGGCGAATACCCTACAGACATTACTTATGTGCGCCACCCGTGTGCCGTGAACCTGCACTTATTTCCTTTTTATTTAAATCAATAAACAGTTGATGGCATTCATTATGCAGTAGCTTACGCTTACGCTTTTCCAGACGCGCGCAATTTGCTGGCAATTTCCGCTGCGATCGACCATTGCATTTATTGAACAGATTAAATTTATTTAAACTTTATTAACAACAGTCGAGCGGCCGAACTGGCTGAGCTGCTCTCTCTCTCGTGTGGGAATGTGTCGGGGAATCGTGACGGAAAATATAATTGATAAATTACATGTGCGAACGATTAACGCGCTCCGATGGCGGCTAGATTTTCCGAGCTCGGCACAATGTGCTTTCATTGGTCATAAGCAGCTAATAACTCTTTTTGGTAGCCACTTAATATTTATGGCATGTGAAATAAATGATAATTGTGCTTAAAACTCATGGCTTTTAATGGGACTGTGTGGGGAGATTTTCGAAATAATATTTTATAATTAATACAAGGGGTTTAAATATTTTTTAATTAGCAAGGAAGAACGATTTCAAAGTTAAAAGAACTTCCTTAATTTTTAGAGCTAATTTGAAGTATTTAAAATTATTTCAAGATGGAAATTCCAGCCTCTTCTGTGAAAGTTAATCCTTTCGAATGCTCAGTTCCTTTTTTATATTTTAAAAAATGGTAAAATGTTTATTAATAACTCTGTATGACATCGCTCTGGTAGTTAAGAACTCAGTCAAAGATAAAGAAAACAATCGGGGGAATTTTCGCGCTGCTGTCGTTTTCAATTAAGCGCCATCCAGCTGGGCCGCTGCACTTTGACAGCTTTTTGAGTTATTTTTCCAGCGAATTGCGAATAAAAAGGCACAAATGAAGGAAGCTCGAGCCCGCTGAGTGGGGACAATGAGTGCTGACGCGGCTCTGACCGGTGTAAAAACACACGGCGAGAAAACACACAGAGCTCAGATATATGTATATACTATAGTTGGCGTGTTAAATGGAATAAAACCAAATCGAAATGAAAATTGAAAAAGGTGTCGCTGTCGCCTTGCTGTTTTTGTAATAAAGTGGAATTTGGCACGTCGGTTGGCTGCTCTTAACGCGACAATTTTCATTTCGCTTAATGCGTGTGCGACGGGGTCCTGGGGCGAGGTCCTTCTTGCCTGACAATGCCAAAGTGCACACAAATAAATGCAATAAAATGATTGGCATGTCCCGTCGAGCTGCTGCTGCTGCTGCTGCTACTGCCTTTGTTGGTCGGAAAATGGGTGGAAAAACTGGACCAGGTGTTGCGCCTCCTGGTAATAAAGCGCTTATAAAATTTCATTTATGCCACCTCCTCTCTGCTACGTTTCCGTTCCCCCCGCTACGGCTACGCCTTAACAATTTTTATTATTAATACATTTTGTTTGCTGCAACGGGAACGGTTACGGTTGCCAAAGGAATGCACCGCCGTTTGGAATTTCATGTTGCTGGAATTTTCATTTTAAACAAGCTGCAAATTGCAGTTGCTCATTTTTTTTGTTGTCCAGGATTCACAGACTGCGATTTTTCATTACTTCCATTTCGCTGTGGGTGTCTGTAGAGTGTCCGTACTGTGTGTGTGTGTTTTCCACCGGTTTCCCGGGGTGAAAGTGCGTTTTGTTTGAGTTTGACTTACCCAAATAAGCTTGCTGGGGCTCCGCCATCTGTATGAGTGCCGAGTCCTTCTTGTTGTACAGGATCTTTACACGTTGCACATCGCCGTATACACCTGCGTTTTCCAAAAAAAAAAAAGGGGCGAGAGAGAGCAGAAGGGGAAAATGGAGAACGGTTGAGGATTATGAGTATACGAGAGTTTTTGCTGCCACTGGGCTCTAGTTTCCCAGCGTTGTTGCCAGTAAAGTTATAAAAGTTTCGGGTATTGGCTGTACGAAAGCGAGGCGAGGCCAGCAGGGACAACTAATAAGAAAATTACAAGGATTTAGTACTTAAAAAAGGGGAAATCCTTCAAATAATTTTTTGAAATTGTGTCTTAATAAATTTAGAATTAAATATAATTCTTTGATTTTATTTATTACAGTATTATTGAGTATAGAAACATTTCATTAGTTTGTAAATTAATTTCTTTCAGGTAAGATCTATCATTTTTTAATTATTTGTACGTAACCGCCAGGCTATATATAAAGTCTGTATTTTCCATAAAATTATTATATTTAAATAAATATTCTCTTACATTTTTCAAGTTCAACCCCATCTTATTTTGCTTGTTGCTACCTTAAACTTGCACCTGGACAAAGTATGGCATAAAGCTTCTTCCAGCTCCTTCAGCTCCTCCCGCGATGCAGCTTGCATTTTCGGACAGCTCGAAGCGGTTTATGGAGGCCGTTGGAAAAGTTTTACACCCCACCAAAAAGCCATAACATGTACGCGAGATATATCAGGCCCTCCCGCCCCAGCCGCCACCTTCTTGGTCCTTTTCGTCCAGAGGATCCCGAGGCAGCCAGGCACTCGCATTATTGCCGCGGGCCAAGCCGTTAGTATCATGTACGAAGAAACTCATAACTGGCTCAATAAGTTTCCTGCGCTATTTTTTACGAGCTTCAATTCGAACTCCGGCTAAGGATTCTGTGCAGGAGCAGGAATACCCACCGTCTTAGCTGGGTTTTAAGGCCACGGATTTTACAGCTGCCAGACAAGGTGTGCAACTTTTTGGCCGCGCTGCCGGCGGACGCGTTATTGAATTGTATTTTATGGCTTTACTGGCGCCCCGCAAAACTATGCAATATTAAGCCAGAGCAAGGACTCAGCTGCAGGAGGGACTGCATTAAGTCTGGCAGCTGGCTTTAAGAATTTAAGTGGACATCTCCGGCGGTCAGTGGACTCCTTTTGCTTTGACAGCTGCCCGAAGGTCCTTGGGTGACTTGTGCAGCCAATCAGCGGCAAATTTGAAGCTGGGCGCAAATTGCCATCGAGCATAAAAAATAGTTGCCGCTCGAGTTGGTGGCCAAAGGGCAATGGCTACAGTCCGACTTTGGAGTCGGACCCCAAAGCAAACAATGTAAAGTGCAGTCCTCTCTCTGCCCAAGACAACAAATCGAATAATGCGCAAAGTAAATTTTCAACTACTTCCCAGCCACACACACACCTTGGTGTGCAAAAAGTAAAAAATAAAGAGATATATACACTCTGGGAAAAGTCCTTTCTAAGCTTTTTTGTGACATTTTCCCGAAGATATGACTTTAAAAGATTTAAATTTAGTTTTTAAATTGTGGTTACTGAATTCTATAAAAATGTATACTAACTAGTTTTCCAGTTAACCAATTTTCTACTAAACACAATGACATGATGCATTTTCTTGGCTTTAAGTGCCTTGTGTTGGCTTAAGTGTTTTTAATTTAATTTCTAAATATTTCTAAACCACTCAAAAACCCCTCCATATTCATGGTTATGCTTATTTCTTGCTGTGCACCCCAACTTAGGAAGCTGTGTGGCCATAAAAGTGAGGGCCATGCCAGCCACTCGGAGCGTAGCGAAGCGAGCGGTGCGCTAACAAGTTACAAAAGTAGCAATGGAAATGCAGGTAGTAAATAGTACGAGAAGGATTCGGTTGGACCACGGGCAAAGGATGGAGTTCACATACACACACAGAGAGCACACACAGTTCAACAGTTGGCAGTAAATCCATTTTATACAGACGACTGGCCACCTGACTGACTGACTCCCTCTGTTACCAGTTATCCGCCGGACGACGACGACTTGACTTATGCCAAAATGCCGGCCAATTTCGTTACGTTTTTCGGTTTTGGCCAGCACACAAATTTTTGTTGGTAGCTACAATTGCAGAAGCAGAACTAGAAGCTGTGGCAGAGCCAGAACTAGAGCAGCAGACAGCCACATCTGCAGGTATTGGCAGTGGAGCGTATTGAGTGCCAGCATAACTTGAAGTTTGGCGTGCAACGGGGCGTATGAGCAATACGGTTGCCATGCAAAGTGCGCCCAACCACAGGCTTCTTCAGCTTCGGCTTCGGCTTCGGTATTCCCAGACTTCTCTCCACCGACAGACTTGATAATAATTTATTATCGGAGAAGCAGTTTGCCTCTACTTTTGCCTTCTTTTTTTTATATATTTTTTGCTGGTTTAGCGACACTAACATATGCAGACATGAGCCCGGGATTCCCCGATGGCCCATTAGTCCTGTGCTTGGGCATATTCCAGATGAAGAATTATGCGGCAGAGAGTCTGTAAAGTTTTTTCGCCTCTTAAATTTTTCACCTGCCGCCGCCTGAATTTAGAATTTGAATCGACAGTTTCAATTCACTGCGACGACTTCCATTTAATCACATTCTGAACGCGCGTTGGCGCTCTGAAAGCGATTTATGAAAAATTCATTGATATTATTTGCACATTGGATTTAATTTCTGGCGCGATTTCGGGGCGTGTTCAGGGCGGAGAGCAGGGCACTTTATCAAATTGCATTGCTCGGTGCTCTCTGTGGCAACATGTAGCGCATAAAATTTTATGAAATTATTTCGCACAAAGCCGGGCCGGATCTCTCTCTCGCACGCTAAACGCATAAAAATTCAATTAAACACGTTTCGACAATATTTTCGGCAATGATATAAATTTTTATCACGTCATTACAATTACATAAGCGGATTACAATGGCGCACATATGCGATGGGTGTGTGTTATGGGTTGTGTTTCCCAGACGATTTGCAGACTGATTAAGTTTTCTTTTATTGTTATGCAAAGGGGCAACTCAATCCCAGCCTTCGATTAGGGGGAGAGCAGGGTTAGATTGGGGTGATTCCTGGGCCTTCAAGGACCTTATTGAGTGCCTTGACAGGCTAAGCGGCATGTGTCAAGTGTCTGGAGAGCAGGCCATGCCCCAGAAGTGGGGCCTTTAGGTCCTTTCAATTGAGTCCTCTCTCTCGCAGGACGAACAAAGCGCTGTCAAAACTAATAAAATGTCTGACTGCCTACCGCCTGAAAAGGGTTTTTTCTGGCCAACTTTTCTAGGGTTTTGGCCTTTTTGTTGGTGCTGCTGCCGCTGCTGTTTTTCCAGCTAGATCAATCCCAAACGCGTTTGAAGTGCGTTCGTTGTTTGTTGTCTCCTGAGCGGAGCTTGCCACTTTTATTATTTGATATGCAAACACACACACAGGCAGGTAGGTGAGGCGTTCAGGTGAGCGCAGGCAGCGAACCGCATAGAGTCTGGCTCCTGATCCTGGTCGCGCCCTTTGACCCCCGCCCCGACCCTTTGAAGTGCTAAATTCGCTGGCATCCAGGCAAAAGGTGGCCCCGCCTCATGTGGGAAATTGTTGTTACGTGTCCTTGCGTTTTGGCATTAACATAACAAAAGCAGCCGTTATGCCATTTGCCGGTTTGCCATTTGCCTGCCACTTCCCTGTTGGACTACACTGGTCGAAAAGCCTTAGAACTTATTTATTTTATAAGGGAAAATGACTTAAGATTATAAAAACTAGGCTGGTTAATAAATTTCTTAGAGATTGAAAACTTTTTAAGTTATTTATTTGTTTGAACAACTCTCTGGAAATATGTAAAATCTTCAGCTAATTTTTTTAGAGTGTAGCTTCCGTTCAAGTGTCACTGGCATTGCCTCTGTCTGTCCCCTGTCTGCTTAGAGCTACTTGGAAATTCAAAAGGTTATTACATAAAATTTTAGCCTGCCATTTTGCTGATTGCCCGTCGAAAGTCGCAAGTTGCAAGTCGCTGGTTGCTAGTTGCTAGAAGAGTGTCTCTGGCCGTCAATTACACGCTGGCTGGTTGCCTTCCTTCGAGTTTATCTAAATCTATTGGCACCCCAATAATAATACGCTTAACGTTGGATTTATCGACATCTTTCCATCGTCAGTCTGTGGGATATCCGAAGAGGAGGAAGTTGAGGAGTTTCCTACTTTTACGCTTATACACTTTGGCCCTCTGAGTCCTTCGGAGCGTTTAATCAGCAATCTAAGCTTTATTAGCAGTGCAGGAAGGCAGTCAGGCAGTCAGCTGACAAGCTGTAACTTTAGCTGTTGCAACACTGATCGGATTTTCCCTGGATTTTCCCTCAGACCGCGCCCACCCCCTCTCCTGCTGCTGCTGCTGCACAAATCCCCCACAAACAGAAACAATTTTTAAGCAATTAATACGTTCGGCAACAGTTTTGTTTACTTTGAGCGATAAGCCCTCTCTACCGAACTGCTGCTGACAGAATGCCGAGTGCAATTTGTAAATATAAATCAAAGGCAGCAACCGCATGCACACAAGGGTTAAGTTCAAGCGGCTTAACCCCCTGTTGTTCCCTCAGCCACCCGCTCACCTCTACATTTCGTTTCGTTTGTTTGGCAAAAGTTTATATTTGGGTATTTAAACTCAAATTAAATGCATTTGCATGCAAACAAAGGAGTATTCTGGCCACAAACAAACCGTTTTGTGTCACCAGAGGGAGGGAGAAAGGGAAACAAAGGAGCACACACACACATGGGACAAAAAATTCACCAGAGATTGTATCTCCAGGAGTAAGGGAACTGGACTCTCTCTGTGAAAATCCATTATGCTGCAATTATGCGCCACACATGCTTGTTTGCCGGACAAAAACTTGCTCAATCGATGTGTTTTGGTAATTAAATCAAGTACATAATGGAGCAAGCCAAACGGAGAAATGGAGAAATGCAGCGCAAGTGAAAAGTCAACTGGGAATCCCATAAAATAATAAACTACACACAAGGAGCAAGGAGCAGGATGATGTCGGGGACAGCAATTCAAATAGCAAACCCCATTAACTTTACAAAGTTAGTTAAATTCATTTGGCAAACAGACGACAGACGAGAGGCTACGACGACGAAAAACTAGCAAGGAGACACAATCCTAGTCCTGCTCCTCCTTCCCTTAGAGAAACCCACCAACCAACCAACCGAGCAAGCGAGCGAGCGGCTAACCAAGCCAACGAGCTACGAAAAGTCACAAGTAAATTTTATTTCAATTGTAAGAGCCAGCAAAAACTACACAATGATCATGACTGTGTGTGCCACAAAAAGGTGCACACACTATGTGTATATATGTGTGTATTATAGAGTGAAAGAAAGCCAGAGAGTAGGGGCAAAAAACCACACAAATTGCACGGTGAGAAATGGTTAAGAATATTTAAATTTAAGTGGATTTTTTTTGGTAGTAGCAAAGGTGCTTTAATTGGAAAGAATTCAAACCGACTTTACTCTTAATTTTAAATGGAATTTGAGGTATTAAATGGGGCTTTTAAATATGCTTTTATTTTTTATTATTATGTATGAATTTTCTATATTTTTTCTTTCGAAATATTTTCGCTATTAAAATACAAAAATCTTTCCCAAAAACATAATGCACCTTGCTTAAAATTGCTTAATTTTAATTAAATTTCTTTTCAAAAAACTAAACACCCCTTCTATGCTTGATTAAGCTTCCGTAAATCCCCATTTTTCGCTCAGTGCCTACACTCTTAAGCAAAGCAACAGCAACAATAGGCGACAGCAACAAGCGCAATGATAACTAAATAAATGGACATTTTTATAGCTATGCACTTCCGCACTCAATCTTTTGTGCCGCCTGCAAGCGAGTGTGGCTGTGTGTTTGTGTGTGTGTGGCAGGATGAGCACATGTTAAAGCATGTGTTTTGTGCATGCATTTTAGTCCTGGCAGAGTCCTTAGACACTCACACCCTCACGCCTCACAATGGAAGCCCCGGCCACGAGCACACACTTAATTCATGTAATTTCACACAGACAGCAGAAGGAGCAACAGGATGTGCAAGGTACAAGGACTGCAGCAGCGAGTCCTCACAGTGCGGTCTCCCTCACTTGTTGCCAGTTGCCTTTGCTACATGTTTTTAATATATGTACGAACGTATCTATGTAACATATATTCATTGTTTTACAATTTGTAAGCAGAACTTATGACAGGATAAATGGATATAACCCAGGATAGTTTCCATTTCTATTGCTATTTCTATTTCAATTTCCATTTCAAGTTGGCTGATGGAAAGCCATTAGAAAGCCATTTGCTGAAGGTTCAGGCTATGGCTTTGGCTTTGGCAATACGGAAGCCATTTAAAGGGATTTTATGTCCTGATCGGGTGGCTGTATTCTAAATTTATATACTTGCAGGATCGCTTTAAGCCAGAACCAGAGAGGGTTAGAAAACCTAGAGGTCCAACTTTTTACAGCCATTTTATATTTCCCACATGGCGGATGCATTTTATGTGCAAACACAAATTCCTGACCCTGCTTTTTTGTCTTGCTTTTTAAGGCTTTTTCAATATTTTAAACAGTTTGTGCCGCATTTTTGTCAGCTATTGCTTTGTTTAACCCACAGACAACCACCCCTCCGAAGTGCATAAATAATTCATGGCACTTTTGCTGATTGCACGTAAATGGCGTAAATGCCAAAGCCCCGGAAGTACCAACAAACACAACACAAAAATCCAAAAAAGAAGGAGAGAAAAGGGATATATAGGACCCAGAGCTGGCCTCGCTCGATTCGTACAGTGTAAATTCAATGAATAATCAAGTAAACTACTTATAAATTGTTCAAGGAGTGTAAATATATAAGGGACACGTTGTGACTGGGCAAAGCTAGACAGGACCTTAGAGAATTCTCTTTCTACTTTGTAGACTTCAAAAAGTTTAATAGAGAGCTCAAGGATATCTTTAGCTGCGAATTTACCCAAGGTCCTGGGTCTACCCTTGCCCGAGCGGAACAACAAACAAATAAAATTGGGGAGAAAAAAAACTGGCAATTAATAGAGTAAGTAGTAATTCGGTTGTGCAGACGTACCAAAGAGGGTAAAGAGAGCATCAGGCGTGACCATCTACAGAGAAAAAGAGAAAATAGAGTTTGTCGTCAGTTAGCGAGAGTTTCGTTTCAGATGTTTTACAAATAATAAAATAAAACAAAGGTTAAAACAGAGAGTTATAAATGAACAGATGATGAATCTGGCTGGGAAATAGAGAGAGGTACAGGTAGAGGCTGAGGCTGAGGCAGAGGTTGGTTGGGGAACAGATCCCCCGATACACTACACATTTAATATATACGAGTATAAATATAATAATGTTTGATTGATATTTGATGGTAAATAAATGTAAAATCAAAGTAGCTTTGCCGGGTATTTGTTTGCTTGAAACAAAAAATGTTAAATGATAGTTAATACTTGTAGAAAAAATGTGGACAAACACGGAATGCGAACTAATTGAAACCCCTTTTGGTTAAACATGATATAGATAGGTGTAAAAAATGTGTGTATTCTTCAATCAGTTTAATATATTTTTTTATTTATATGAAATTATTTTTTAGGGGCTTACAGTAGGGTTTTTTTTTACTGGAACATATTTTTATATTACCACAAAAATAAAATGATTGAAAATATATTAAGAGGATCTTTGAGAATATATTTGCCTCGGTTTATATTATAATTTTCATGGAAAATCATACACAAAATATCTGATTATTAAATTCTTTAAAATAAACACATAAGTTTAAAGTCTTAAAAGGTATTTAAAAAGCCCAAGAAGCTAGTCCTATTTATTAGATTTATCACTCATAAAAAAACTACAAAACTGGTCTGCAAGATTCATATTTCCTTAAATTTTAAACTCTTAAAGAGGCACACTTACCTCCTCATTTAAATTCGAGACGAGCAGAACATTCGAGTATCCGCGCATGGCGGGTGCGGCTGTCTGCAGGGCACCGCTGTTGGCCAGCGAGAAGGCGGCCAGATTGGGCAGGGCGTTGCTATATCCTCCGGTCAGCGGAGTGCCCAGGCCCAGGGCGAAGGGCGGCAGGACTCCCGGGGCACCCAGGCCGTTGACTGAAATCAATTCAATTGATCAAAGTTAGTTTGGATTTTTGCCAGAGCCGTGCGTTATCCTGATTAGTTGCATGCCACTTAAGCTCGTAATACGAATCGATAGCAGGTGTAAAGGCAAAAAATAGTGAAAACAAAGCATAGCTACGTATTTTGTTCGAGTGTAATTACTGGTTAGTTTTAGTAAGCGTGTGGCTGTGTGTGGTTAGCAACTTGAAGCGTAGAAAAAACATAAATGAAAAACTCGGGAAAATGTTCCGTTTGTGTTACCTATTTTATCACCTGTTAGGGAGGGCCTTTGCCGGGCGGCGATCAATAGCAGATCATTGGTATTCATCAGTCCGCCGGCTGTGGGCATTAGGTCCACACCGGGCTCACCCGGGGGCAGCGCGGGGTTCGTAAAGTCCCGCGACTTGTCATTGTTGTACTTTACATTCAGCGCCGTCAGCTTGCTGTTGTCAATTCGCAGCGTGCAGCAGCCATTGTAAATGTTCTGCCCGTCCAGCAGGGACTTGGCATGCTGGGCCGAGTTGGCATCCGGATACTGGATGAGGGCCTAAAGAACATAAATCACATAAATAACCGAGTTAAAATTCCAATAATCAATCTCTTATCCCTACCTGGAATGAATTGTTCTTGGTGAAGGTGACGATCTTGAGAACCTTGCCGTAACGCTGGAAGATCTGATGCAGTATGTCCAGCGATACGGGATACATCAGCGACTCGACAATCACACGCAGCACGGTGTTGGGTCCTCCGGCAGAATTGGTGTTATTTCCGGCCGCATTCACGGCACTGGTGTTGTTCTGCAAGATGGCCACGGCACTGCTATTGCTATCGCCGGAGCTATTGGCATTGTTGCTGGTCGCATTGGCGGCGCACAAGGGCAGCGGGGAGCCGCCCGCCGGCGACTGGATGCGGTAGTCGCTCTGGACAACCGAATTCTGTAAAAATATATAAAAAAGGAGAAAAAAATAAGATGTTGAGTCAATTTACTGACGGCGGCAGCGCCGGAAACTTTTATTAGTTAAAGGCGCAAACTTTTGCGCATTAATCATAGCAAAGCGAAGCCTGGCAGTGCACAAAATTTATGCAGCTGGGCAAGTTTTTTTTACTCAGAAAAAGGACAAGAAGCGATGCACTGGAAGGAATTCTAATATATTTTTCTAAGAAAATTATAAATATAAAATATGAAAATTAAAAAAGTCAGATTTTAAGGGGTTTTTAAAGAGGAATGGAAACCATTTTTGAAAGCAACAGATTTTCTTATGTCTTTTACAATTCATAAAATTATTTAACCTTTGAAAAACCTAATAAATAATTTCTTTAAAATTAATAACTTCAAATACTCAAGATTTAGTTAACCCACTCACTCTTGATTCAATTAAACTCTCCCACACTTATTTTCCAAGTGCAGAAATATGCTAAACATTTGCACGGCAGACAGGGGATATCCTCCTGCGTGGCCGCCGACATAAATCTCAATCAAAATCAATAATATCAAGTATCGTAATAATAAAAGGAAGCGGGAGGGAGGCGAGACCATCTCTCCGTTTTCCCTCGTCCTAGGAGTCTGGCAATGACAAGGATGCCGAGGCGGATGCCAGATACGGCCACCTCCTCTTAGTGAGCAACAAAAAACTTCTTGCGTGAAATATACACGTTCTATCGGAAAACAATTTAATGACATTCGGAAGTAAATTTATTCCTATTCGTGCTGAATTTTGATTTCGAAAATCATAACGTAAACACATTCGACCGCCCATGGCCACGGGCCCACCTGCCTCCCGTTCCCCCCCTCGATTTTCCTCTGATTTTCCTACGATTTCCTCTTGGCATCCCCGATATCCTGTGCCTGCGCGTTCTATTTTATTTTTCGTATTTTTTTTCTTGTGCGTTTGTCAGCGCAACAGGATGGGTGGCAAGAAAAGTTCTCGGGGAAAAATCCTCCCCAGGCGTGCTATTTGTTTCTGCCTTTGCCTAGATAAATTCCGCTACCATTTGAAACAAAGAGCAGGTCGACGTGAGCTCCTTCGCCCGGCTGCTGCCAAAGTTTGTAAAAATAATAAAAATTGATTAGAATTGCCAGAGAGTGCCGACGAGACGCTAGACGATGGGGCGTATGTGGGATGTACCATCTATGTATCCCCTAGTAAGACTAGATATATATCATGGGAATGGGACTGGGCATGGGCAGAGGCATGATGATGCGGCTGCTTCATCTTCGATTGCCATTCCGGCTTGAGATGCCTGTGGGATGCCATCAGTGGGTTTCCATTCCGTTTTCCTTTTCGCTTTCCTTTCCTTCTGCCAGCGCGTAATTTGATACTTCACTTTGCCTGATTATTATGATGACGATGACGTTGATTGTGTAAAAATTGTAATGTAATTGCTGGCAAGCGTTTTGCCTTAGCCCATCTATTACTCATGCTCCGTGTCCCTTTGCTGTTGTTGTTTAAACAGTAAGTAAGTTGGTTAACATTAACTGCCTGTCAAGTGGCCAATTGGCAGGCGTTTAAGCACTTTGATAATTGTGCATAACTTTGCCCTGACAACTTCACAGAGAGAGAGTAACTAAGCAAAGGTAAACTTAGTAGTTGCCTAGTCAAGGAAAGGGATCTACACTGAGAGGAAAGTTAAGGATTTATTTAACAATTAAACCTACAAGAAAATAAATCTAGAAAATTCCTAAAGGGAACTATTTCCTCTAGTATTGATCTTGTATAATTACATTCTAATTTAGTTAATAGCTCCCCTTTTGTCACAGTGCTATGAAGGGTTATTGCCGCTTTGCAGTCTCCAAAAGCCAAACCAAACTTTGGCTGCACTTGCACCTATATTAGGCTAAGCCCTTCTAATTATCCTTGCAGGACACATGGTGAGCAATGGCATTGGATGGGAAGGGTTAAAGTTTAGGGACCACAACCAGCAACATCATTAAACATAACAAATGGTTCGGTGTGTGTGTGTGTGTGTGTTTGTATTGGGCTTTTGCTTGTCGCGGTTTTGCCTGTTAATGAGTCAATTGTGTGCGCTCTCTCTCTCCTCATCCCAAATTGTTGTTGTGGCCTGATTAGATATGCAAACACCCCGCACACACCCACCCCCACACAGCACTACTCACCACATTGTTATAATTTAATATCGATGGAATGGTTTTCGCGGCTTCCCTTCACCTTCGCCGCGATAAAGGCCACATTTGATAAGCCAAAAGCGCTTTGATAAGCAAAAAAAAGAGAACTATATATCGACAAAGTTGCTGATAAGCACATTTATCGATCGGTGCGCTGTCAGTGGGAAAATCTGGACAAAGGACACACGTGTCGTCTCCCGAGCATTTAACTAACGTCGTCGTGATGGGAAAACCATGGGGATACCGGCAGCAACTTGCTAAATCATAATCGGAAAACTTTACCCAAGTTGCTGTTTTTTTTTTTGCTCCCCCAAACTCAAGCTTTTAGTTGTGAAAAGTTTATAGATTTTTGGTGAAAACTATTATGCATTAAACTGAGATTCCTGTGGAAGTGCAGCCTGCATTCAAGAGATTCTTTAAAATCTTTTTCTGATGGCCACATATCGTGGGAAAGCCAAGAAATATTTAACAAATTTAAGAGTTTTGGGAAGAGTTTAAATACAGTAGAGGTTCTTTAAGAATGAGAACTAATAGCACTATTTATTTGAGTTTATAAAAGAAACATTTACTTGACAAAAATAAGCATTAATAATTCATCTCTATTATTATTTTTAAAGTCTATAAAAACACTCTTCAGGAAGTTTATTTTATATGGTATTCACTTTTTTCAGAGAGCCTGCACTGGCACATAAGCCCAGGAGAAGCTGGCTGGCAAAACTTTTGCCATATTCAACAAGCTGAAAAGAGAACTCGGCAATTGTTTTATGATTTTGATGCGGTTTTTGCATAAGAAATAAACCCGGAAAATGGCTGACAAAAGGCAAAAGCTGAAGCCTGAAAACCGCAGAGCGACAGGCGCCAAAAAAATATTGACGCTGCTTTCACTTAAGGTTTTGCATAAATATTTTTGTTTCATAGCAGCTCCTGCTGCTGCTCCTGCTCCTTCTGCTCCTCCTGCTTTTTTCTCCTTTCTGCCAGGCAGGAAGTTTATTTTCATTGCAATGTCACACTGAGTACCTTTTCCCCCCAGCATTTTCCTTGACAGGCACACTTTAAACTGCAGGCGAGTGAGTCCTTTTCGAGGAGGCAGAGAAGAAGTACTCAAGTGTCGTCGCCCCTTTTCGAGAGCTGGCTTAAGTGTTTGAGCCAACTTGGGAAAGTAAGGGGGCTATGGCTAGTAGTACCAAAAAAAAAAGAAAGCCAGCTTCCAGGGGAAAAGTTTTTCGGGGCAACTACCAACCACTACAAGTTATGAACTTGTGTAGTTAAGTTTTAAAGCTGAGCTCCCGGATTATGTATTACTTTGCTGTGGGTCGTTTATCTGCTGCCCCTGCTGCCTGGTTTTTACGGTCAAGCCAAGTCAGTCCAAGCTGCGGTTTCCCTTTACCAACACGAAAAAAATAAAACCATATTTGTCTTATTTATGCACAAGGCAAATATAAGCAAAAATAGCAAACCGCGTTAAAAGCCTTTTGGCGAACATATTCCCACATAAATAAATACGAGTTACGCAAAGTAGCAAAATCCGCTGGCCCACAAAAAAGGGATAAGTCAATACGCCTGTGAAAACAAAGGAAAATAGGAACACCCTTTCCTTGAGCCACTTTTCGGTAATGCAAAACTAATCAATACAATGAAAATATTGACACAACTGCTGGAAAAGTCAGTGCATACATATAACATATATAAAGATGTCAATTGTCAGTTGTCGGTTTTTCGGGGTTTTCCAGCAGCAGTTGTTATCCTGCCTGCCTGGCTTGCTCGCACGTCCTTGGCGAAACAATGTAATTTAAATCCATTTTCAACACGTCGCCAATCAAAATGGCAAAAAGCTTTAGCGCGCGGCGCAAGTATAAGCAAACACTCGCATCCGCATAACTCAAAGGATCAGGATCAGGAGAAGGAGTCACATACGGTGGCTGCTGCTGCTCCTGCTGCTGTTGCTGTTGGGAAAACAATAAGATTAGCTTACTTTTCCTTTCGACGGCGGACGTGGGGCAAAGTAAACGTGAAAATAAAATGGGAAAACAGAAAACAGGGAAAGAAAAACAGCGCATAGAAAAATAAACATCGAGCAGGAGCAACATCAGCAGATAGCTCAGCGCTCAGTTCAGAGATATGTGAAGTTATTTGCCTGGGCGAAATCCTTTAACTGCACAACCCTGAGAGTTAGACAAATAGCGTGCCGAAAGTAAAGGCTCCATAAGCTCGTTTTCCTCGCTTTCCTCGCCTCCTCCTCATTGGGCTTTTCCCAAACAGACATTGACAGGCCTGTCTCTGGGCCAGGCAGCAAATTAAATAACACATCGAGCAGTGTGTGTGTCGCTGAGCCTGGTTTATATTATTAACACCAAATCAAATGTACAACTCTTATCCCCTTTCGGTGTTATTTATAGACGCGGCGACGTCTCTGCCTAAGACTTTGCTAATCAGCTTGATCCTTTCTGCGGCTTAATCGCTTGACATTTGTATTAGTTTCCCCCCTTTGCCAGGTGTCAAACGGGGTCTCTGTAAATTAATCCTCCTTCGTGTTTCCGCCTAATTTTCACGTGTGTGCCCCATTAATTGACAATTGCTGTCCGTCACCTTTGGGGGGTTTTTCTCTCTAGTTGGGATTTTCGCTTTTCATTGTTTGATTTTGCCACAGGAGGCGTCCGGAAAATGCAGCTCTCTCTCTTGATGGCTTGTCTCTGTAGTCGGCAATTTAATTTAATTACAAGGTAACCTTATCACTGAAGGGAAAGCCAGCACCTGCCCGTAAACACACACACACAACACAACACAAGAGAGAGCAGTTAACACATGCAGTCGCACAACACACGGCAAACACATGCAAACAAGCGTGCTTCGGGGAAATGCATTTGCAATAAGCACTGAGGGAAACTGTGTAGAAAATTCTACATAAACTTGAGAAATCAAGAGCGAGAAATAAGATTTATAGTATAAACTTTATAGTATTAGGAACCCCTTTTAAGATTCAGATGAATTTTGCAACTTAATTTCTTCTTTTATTTTTAGAATCCCCTCACAACACCCTTATTTTTTCTTAGAGTGCATTAGAAGTGCATTCAATGAGCTGCAGTCGACCGGAGAACTCGCTTCGCTTCCATTGTCGATTGTCTTCTGCCGTTGGGCCTCCTGTTTGGCTGTTTTGGGCGCCGATTGCCAATTATGATGATTACCTGAATTTGCTGTTCGCACTTGAACGCGCGACTCGACTCGACTCGACTCGCCTGGACCCCCCTTGGAGGCTGACAGAGCGAGTGGCCCAGCTCAAGGCGCCTCTTCATTGGGCATTCATACAGCGATTAATCAATTGTGCGGATCTAATGAAGCCCGAGGAATGGCAAATGTTACACAGGAGATTAGACTGGGGGATTTTGTTTGGGGGAAATTATATTTCAATCAAATTCTTTTTCAGACAACACGGTTGGGTCTCGTCCCCAAGTGGCTGTCAACCCTTTTTGGCCGTAAAAGAGGCCACAGACCAGGCTCAAAAATTAATTTATCAAAATTACCCGAAAACACAAAACTCAGGGCAACAGATGCGTCGTCGTCGTCTCCCCAAAAGAACACACACAGACACACAGAAAACAATCACATGTCAAATTTGAAACCCACTAAACAATGCCAGTTGCGGACCTTTGGGGTTGGGATTTTTCCTTGGGAAAGGGGGTTCTTTTGGGGGGCAGCCGAGTGGCTCTCGTTGCGGTCGTAACCGCGTGAACTTGCCAGAAATGAAGATAAATGCACTGGCATCTTAGTCAAGGGTCGTCGAAGCGCAAGTTGCTAGAGTAAGACATCAGCGAAAATAGAAACGGAAACCCAGGGGCTCCGCAGAGAGTTCTAGGCATGGGGAGATGGGGGAATATGGAGGAGGATGTTGCTACTTTTGCTTGTGGCAAAAGGTGAAAGGACATCCCTACGACATGACATATTAGAATCCTGTTACGCAGGAGCAACAGCTATGGCTATATCTACGGCAGCGTTGCCGGTTGACTGCCAAATTGCCAACATAAATGTCGGGAGCTGCTGGGCGTGGGGATTGCTGGAAAGTATGCTACGGGATTTTTCATTTCTGTTGCTCGGGTTTTCCCTCCTCATCCTATTTGTTTTATTTTCTATACCTTGCAATCACTCAGCCGTTGGATTTGCACATGTGTGTGCGACTAGATGTCTCCTTTGGTGCACTGAGGGAATATCATTAAATTGGATTTTTAGAGATTGAAAAACTCTTCTTAAGATGCCAGAAAAAATGCCTTAAAATATTTCATTTTAGAAATAAGATAACTGAAAGGAACCCTACAGATTTAAAATTATTTTTTTTAAGAATCCTCAAAAATATTTTTTACTGTAGAAAGGATATTCATCCCACAGAAAATTAGATATATTCTTTCTAGCTTATTTCACATTTCTTCCAGTGCACGTATATGTTTTCCGTGTGTGTTTCTAAGAGGGAAGCAGATGATTTGGAAATCCTGTATTGCTGATTTGCTGTTGCTGCCTGTCGTCGCAGCTTTTGCCTTCAGGTGCGTGGGGTTAAAATCCCCTAAGGCCATGCAATGGATTTGTGTCTCTCTTGCCCCGCCCTTTTTTGCAGATGAAATAGATTTTCCCCCTTTTTCTCCGGCTCCGGAGTTTAAAGCATCTCACAAAACAGGAAATTGGGGAAAATTTGGTATTTACGGAAATACCCAACTAACGAGGGAATTAAAAAAAAAAGAGTTGTTGCTGTCGCTGTCTCTCTCGTGTCTCCTCTAGTCTCCTGACATTTCTCTCATATATGATTTCTTAAGTTTTCTCAATGAGCTGACAACAATTCGCTAAGCATCTTATCTTCAGCTTGCCACATTGCACTAGCAACGGAAAAAGGAGCAGGAGGAGCAGCAGGAGCAGCAGGAACACTAGCGACAGCAGCAACACAACAAATAGCAAATGACAGGCGGCGAAATATGACGCAAAATGCAGAAATAAAAGAAACAGTCAGGACACCAAACAATCAACTGAATGCGGCACAGGTGAGCCAGACGAGAAGAAGATACAAAAGCCAATGAAGAGACAGCTACAGAGGGACGGCACAGAGGGGAACAGCCAGAAGAAGGACCCCAAGGCAAGACATTTTCACAATGGACATGGGGCGTAGAAAAGAAAAAACTGAATGAAATGAGAAATTGTATAAATATGTTGGCAGCAGCACACACACACACACACAAGATTACACACACTCCCCTGCATTTTAAGAGATTTTCCACTAGAGAAGACGGTGGCAGCAGCAACGGCGTTGACTTTTCCACTCGTCTGACTTGTCTCACGTTGTCGTCTGCGGGGCCAAACAACAAGGCCTTTTACTAGGATTAGCAGTTAACAAGAGAAATCTGCCCACACAACCAGCCAGCACACACTATACACCCACTGTGGTAGCCACAGCCAAAAGGTAATCAGTGAAATGTAACTGTATTGTTTGGTCTAGCTGCTTGTGTTGCTGCCTGTTACTGCTGCTGCTGCTGCTACTTCTGCTGTTGCTATTGTTGCTGCCGTGTCACCTAAGTCATAGGCTAGGCCTCTACACTAAGAAAAATATTTTAGATATTTAAAAAGTATTTTTTTATAGAATTTTAAAGCAAAATTGCAAGTCTAAGGAGTAAAAACTAAAGAAGAAAATTATAGTTATATCAGGTTTCAGTTTTAGAAATACTATTTATGTTTAGAACTACTTATTGTTACTATCTTATAATTTTTTAGGAATTTTTCAATAATTAATCTTTAGTTATTAAAATTTTCTTTCCTTTTTAAATACCTTTTCTTTTCGTGTACTTTGGTTCTTGTTCTGCCAGTGCTGCAGCCTCTTAACCTTTTTTCGTTGTTGCTGCTGTTGCGATCTCTTTTTAAGTAGTTTGCTTTTGGGCTCAACCAGCCCAACCCCCCCAAGCACCACCCCCCAACCACCATCAGCGCAAGCCTCCAGCTTCAGCAGCACCAGAATTTCAGACCGTCAGGTGGCAGGGCATAGCCCACAAAAGGTGACAAGCTCGCTTTGGGCCTTCTTTTGGCCCAATTGTTGTTGCTCTTACTGTTGCTGCTGCTGCTGCTGCGGTTATCTCCCTCTCCACCCCCCCTCCACTTTCATTTAAGTAATCAAAATATGCTTTTGACTCGGAGAGCTAAGCAGCTGGCATCTCTATTCCTGATTCGTTTGTCTCCTTGGTATGCGTGTGGTTTCATTTGTATTTATGTATCTGCCTCCTACGTCTCTGTGTGTGTGCGTGTCCGCAAAACCCCAAAAACTATGCATTTTACTGTTGCTTTTGTGGCACAATGTGTGTGCTGGTGTGCGGCCATGTGTATTTATTTGAAAGCTTTTTAAACTTTGCCAGTGACTTTGTGGCTTACGAAATTAAAATTAGAAATTGGTTTAGAAGCACCCACAAAGAGATGTCCTGCCAAAGTGGGTGTCGCGTGTGTGTGCATTTATGATGGGTCCAAATCTCTCTCCTGGGAAAGGGTTTAAGTTGCCCAGAAAGTGTAATTAATCAGAGGGTTCTTCAACGCTGAAGCTACCGGGGGCGGCGACCCACATTTGCATATAAATCGCAGTTGCTTCATTTGTTTTCCCTTTTTAGGAAGAAAACTTAATTGCCACATTAATAACACTTAAGACTGGGAGTTGTGCTAAGGACAGATATCGGTTTCTGGGGGAAAGTCTTCAGAAAACTTGAACCAAAACGATTATGTGATTTAAGAAAGCAAAAAAAAAAAGGGAAAACCTTTGTGAGTTATTAAATGTTTAGTTTAAAGTACAAGTTCTTCAATTATTCTATTAATCTGCATCTTATAAAATATAAAATAAAATATTTAAATATAATTTTAGCAGTACTTACATTGTGGCTTTGGTCCGTCTTCAGTTCCCGATGATTGGAGAACTGCACGTAGACCATGCGGCCGCGCATCTGGGGCGGATTGACTGTGTAGCAGGACACCATTGACGTGGCGGAGATCTCGTCGGCCATCTCGATGAACGCCTGATTCTTGCCCTTGAGCACCAGGACGTTGGTCACGCGTCCGAACGGAAGGCCCAGGGCAATCACATCCGACTCGCCGGACTCGTTTGGAATGTTGCGCAAGTGGATGACTTTGGAGGCCTTGGCTGGAATGAGAAAAAAAAAGAAACATTGTTTAACCAATTGAAATATTAAACAGATGACAATCCCTGCAGGTCTCTCTCTCTCTCTCGCTCGGTGGAACCATCTCCGGCTCAGTTAATGGCCAGAGATGTCTGCACTTCCGCTTCCGCGCTTCCCTTAATTTGTTTATTTTTTGGGTTTTATTTGCTGGCAGGGGAGAGAGGACGAAATAAAAACGTTGATAACATGGCCAAATGCTGCCACATTTGTATACACTTTGCCCGGTTAAGCTTGGGAGTTGGGCGGAGGACGGAGGACCATAAATTCATTCATTGCACACTTTCAACGGCTGTGAATAATCCAGCAGCAACACGGCGACAATGTCCGGCGCACAGACAACGTTTGAGGCTTTTAGCCACTCCGTTCCCGTTCCCCGTTCGACTTTTTGCAGCTCCTTTACCTCTTCTCTTTTTTCCCCCTCGAAAACTCGACTTGTTTGTTATTTTTGCATAAATAAAGCGGACAGGGGTACCCCAACCCACCGCCACCCACCGGGTGGTGTGCAGCACAAATGGGATTTTAGGCTGCTTTTGGCCCTGGAAGCGATTGCAGCCAAATTTTGGGGATATCCCTGACGCAGCACTGAGCGAAAATGTGGGTTTTTTTAAGCATAAAAATGCTGAAGACACAAAGATTTTAATATAAACTTGAGTTAACTTCAGGTAAGCTAAATATATATATTTTTTTTGTAAATTAACCAACTTCTTCATACACTTTTTCGGCTAGTGAACTCTAACCTTCTCTGGGCTTTGTCCCAAAAGTACCTTAAATTTTTATAAACAAATTTTAGCCACTCTTTATGGGTGAATTGCAGTTGCAAAAGGTGGGATGTGCAGGGCAGAATGGCATCAGGATGGCTCTGGATCTGTCTGGCGCTTAGTCAACACCTGTTAATGTGTTGGTCTGTTGTGCGCTTTTTATTTTCTTGTGGCACCTGCAGGAGAGACCAGAACCGTTTGCCAGCCATTCCGTTCATATGCAAATGCAATGCAGTCCCCTCTACTGATTTTCACACAAACACACACTCTCAGTCCCAGTCTGAGGCTCATCCTCCGCCTCGACTGTTTGCTAAACAAGCCAACAAACACATGGTCAGAGATAGTCCACGGGTGAACGTGGTCTGCCACTCCGGATTCTGTCCATCTGTCGTTTTAATTATGCTCGAATTTAAAGCCAAATGGGGAGTTTTTAAAGTTTAAAGCGATTTGAACAGGAAAAGTTTGAAACTTTGGTTTAAAAATAAGTCTAAAAAATCAATTTTAACAGGTGAAATTCGTAATAAAAACTTTCTAATGAACTTTGAGATTTGTAAAGGCTTAAGTACAATTTTAAAAATATATAATAAATAAAAGTTAAACTTGAAGAAAACTCTTTTAATAAATTAAATTATCTTATTTATTTTTTTAATATTTAATACTAGATTTCCCCGAAAAAGCTGACCATTTCCTGGTCCTAAAAAATGAGCTACGAATTGCCAAGATTGAGATAAATTGATAGTTGGCTCTCTCCTATGAACTTTTCGCCCTCATAACTCATAATGTAAAAGGGTCATTATCCGACCAATTCCCCACTTTCAATCAGGCCAGCAGACGACGACGTCGGTGGTCTTGGGGGTCAATGTGCCGATTTATTACACAATGCAAGGAAAACCGGGCCACAGAAAAGGTCCCTTTTTCATACTCCCCACCTTTTGTGGCCGGACTCGAAAAGGAAAAGTCGGAGGCTCGAGACTCGAACTGCACTCGGTGAACTCTCCTCCAGAAGTGCTCCAGAGGGGAGCCTCCTCCTCCTCCCTGGTCAATGCTGAATACAACTAATCGGAAATTACACTTTTTGATTAGTTCGAAACGGAAATGAAGCTGAAACGAAATTATGCAGTCGGGGCCTGGACCTGGACCTGTTATAGTTTGGGGCCAAGCGCTCATTCAATCGACCATTCGAAAAGGCAGCACAAAAATTTATTAAAAATCAATGGGCATGGATGGGCAGGCAACTACTGCGAGGAGAGCGATGAGATCTGCTCCATCACTCGCCGGTTCCCCCATAAATAACAGCCAAAAACGACAGCAAAAATGCTGTTGCTGCTGCTGTTGCTGGAAATCGAAACTAAATAAAAAGCGAGGGCCATGCCGGCACCGGAAATGTTCTGCAAAAGACAAACAACAAATCAAGTGCCGTTGGGCCAGTTGCCGGAAAAAATGGTAGAGCGGAGGGCAAAAATATGTAAAAGTATCTATCATGCAACGAGAAAAAAAACTACTAGAATTTGTGGATTTTTTGACGTTTTGCCATCAACAACTCAACTCAATTCGGTTTTCGGCAGCTCTTCTTTTTATGTTCTCTCGCTGCTACATTTGTTTCAAAATCGCAAACAAAACGCGGTGTGAAAACGAGCCACGAATCGACAGAGGCGACAGTGAAGGAGCGCCTGTGGCTGTTCAAATGGCTTCGACAAAAGGCAGAGCGGCCATAATTGAAAAGGAAGATGGCGCCGACAACCGGAAATGCAGCCAACGAGCTTGACAGCTGCCAAATGCTGAGGCAAGTACAGTGAAAGCTCTATTCAAAAGTATATTTTTGAGGTATTTTAATTAGAAATCACCTTAAGAACATATTTCTTGATAGTTTCCAAATTAAAATTATTTTTTAATACAAGTCTTAGCCATAGATTTTTAATTTTTAAAGGCTTCACTGTATTGAAAAAGATTGGACTTGGAATTTGAGTTAGACTCGTGTCCATTGCCTGCAGTTATGAAATCGCTGCTTTTTAATTAACATCCCAATGTTAAATAACCCAAATCAGCCGCAAATATTTGCAAGGCAAACAATAAAATGCAATTTGTGGCCAACTTTCGAATTAATCACAAATTTAAAACCATCTGTTCGCGTAGGACAAGCTCCCTTTCACTGATACTCGCGGGTAATTACAGGACAATGCTAAAATCAACAAGACCCAAAATGCATTAACTGCCCTGGCCGGTCATAAAAAGCGAAAAAAGTGCAGTGGCGATAAAAATTTGCATTCGATAATGATGATGCGGGGCGATGCTTGTTGACTGTCAATGTGCCGTGAGAGGATGATGATATGAATAGCAATCATTCGCTTCGCTGGGCGTTAAAATGAGCTGCTGCTGCTGCTGCTGCAAGGACGAAAGCGGCCAAAGCTCAACGGTATTAATGACCGCCTCGAACCCCACATAAAAACCAGAGGCAGCCGCTTTCAATTAAACACACACACTCGGTACACACTCGGCACACACTCGGCATGAGTTTGCACGAAAAATATACATAAATAAACTATTTATAGCTAATTGAAAAGTTTACAAACTGTAATTGAGTTCGGACGACGATGGTTGGGCCGTAATGAATGGTCAGTTGGTGAGTCTGTCCGGCGGCCAATGCGGCGTATGTGTAATAATTTGCTCTGCAACGACTCTCCCCCGCCCCCACACGAAGTTAATTAATGACAATTTAAATTCATAAAGCAAACAGAAAACCCCAAAACGAAAAATGTAAATGAAAATGAATGGAAAAAGCGAGTCGTTGAACAAAAGAAAAAGGGTTTTCTCCCCCAGGATCGAGTGTGTGTGAGTGTGCGAGTGTGTGTGGGAGGCGTGAAATAAGTGCTGATTGTTAATAACAATTAAATTTATGCTTACACGGCGGCATTTAATGATTTAATGTGAGAGCATGACGTGACGCCAGCCAGTGTTTGTCTATAAGCTCCGCCCTTGCCCATTTTCATTTCCATTTCCCTTTCCTTTTCAATTTTCCATACACCGAGCGTTCCCTTTCCCTTAACCGAAAAACTTCTGAGCCTTTGGGTGTGTCAACATTCGAATATATAATTTGAATAAATACGAGCGTTCGAGCGTCTTTAATTATGCGATGGTAAATTAGATTTTTACAAGCTCACACATCATAAATTTTAAATTGTTGGGCAAACTTCTGTGTGTGTCTGTCTGTCTGTTTGCCCAAGGACTTAATGATATTTACATAGCCATGCCCGGCCTTGTCTTTAATTTAAACATTCGCCCACGCATAATCAATCATGGCACAATTTTTTGGCAGCAAATGAAACCCAATGCCAAAGGCAAACACAGGCAGTGTTCATTTTTTCCCGGCTCCAGACGTGCTCTCTCGCGTTCTCTCTCTGGGCCATAATTGAAAATAACGATTTTCTTTTTGCAGCTCGGGCCTAACACCCGCAAGAAATGTAATTCATTAAAAATTTGTCATGGAGCGGAGTGCGGAGTGCGGGGGCGGCTGCGAATGCAAGGAGTCAACGTACGCAGCTGGGTCTCGTCCGGATGATGACGATGACGTTGATGTCGACGACGTTTACAAATTTTAATTGCATTTCAATTACGAAAATAGTTTTTTTTTCCCCGCTCACATACATATGATATGTATGTATGGGGAGCTTTTCCTTGCCGGGAAAATGCATTGGCATTTGGCAGGATGCAGTCTAGGAGGACTTCTCCATGTCTGTGTGCAGTCAAGTGGCATTCAGTCAAACAGCCCATAGCCAGGACCAGACTGCCAGATTGCAACCAAGGATGCGAGTTCACTAACAAAAAAGAGGGGGTCTTAAAAATCTGCTTAATTGGTCAAGCTAAAATTATGTAATTTCAAATAAAAATATATATTTTTACTTTAAATTTAATATTTTTACATTAAATTGGAATATTTTTGATTAGGTTTTTTCACCATTTTGTACAGTGCATGCCCCTAAAGTATATCAATTGTTTAAGTTATGAGCCAACAGAGTTGAACTGAGGAAAGCAAAGGAGCATAGCTTTGGTTTGTTGGTCCTGGCAAAACTTTTTCCACTTCATTTGTGCATTAAAATTACGCACACAAGAGCGGCCAACTGGGCGTATGCTTAATTAAATGGCACACAAACTCTCACAGAAATACATATTTCGCACACTCGCGAGGCACAAGCCAGGCCAAAAGTCAAGCCAAGCCCTACCGCACTCACGTACAGTGACTGCCATAAATGGCTGCACACTCAGCGGAGTCAAACCAGTTGACAATTGCTGTTTGCCTTTTGGTCTGGCCGGATTTTTATACTCCTTTCAATGCTGTCTCAATATTGATACAGAAAAAAATAAACGGAAACTGAGGGAGAAGGCAAAAATTATGACAATATTATTTTATTGACTGCGAAAATATTTACACGCAACGCGTAGAGACCGGAGGAGACGTGCGAATGATATTCGAGACAGGGCGGCACGCGCGCGCCAGGATTCAACAGGATTCACTGGACTCTGAATTCCGACTCGGACACGGACACTTGCCAAACTGTCGCCTTATTGGTTATGGCAATAAAAACGTTCAAGTGTTTGGCCAGCAACAGCAAAAGGGATTGGCCATCATCGCACACACTTGAGCTTTAAATTGGCGGCATGACGCCACAGTGGGCGAGAGTTCAAGTTGATTTCGAGATTTGCAGGCGGCTCAAGGGATCACCGGTCATGCATAATGAAAATAAGCGCACACGGGATATATACAAATTTTTGTAATATTTTTTTTTAGCATATTCTCTCGCCTGTCTGTGCAAGAAATTAGCCATGCTAAAAGCCGGGAATATATATATATTTTTTTTCATACACAAGCGGCAACAGCTGCGTAGCAAAGGAGTTTCGTTGTATTTTTTCCAAAGGCGGCAGCATAGGTGGTGGGCTGACCATTAAGCCCCCAAAATCGGTCAATAAACAAACAAATGTTGGTGGACTATACAAACAGCGTGGCTGGGATGCATGTGTGAGAGCTGTAACAATAAACAACAAACTGAAACGGCGGGAGGTGTGTGTGGTGGGTGTTGTGTGTATGGCCAGTGTGGCGACAACAAAAGCAAAACACGGTTCTGGCCACGCTTGATGTTTTCTAGCCGGACACGCGACATGGCCACGCCATCGGATGCACAGGGAAAAATTATAAGAGTTTTGGATTTCTTAAAAAAAAGGATATTTTAAAGGAACAAACGTTGAGAAGAATTTTGAAGCTGAATTAATTTTTACTTAAGTTTTAAAAGTATTTCTCTTCTAAGGACTTCCAAGGATGAATAAAAATCCTTTAAAATTTTAGAAAAGGATTTTGCAGCTCAATTAATTTCCACTTTTAAAGCTTAAAAATGTTGAAAATTCATATTTTTCTACCTTTATTTCACTTTAAGTCAACCCTACAAATTAATTACTATTATTAAAATATATTTCTAGTACAACTTTGTCTTTATTTACTTGTTTTTTCTTTGCCTGTAGTTTTCAGGGAATTAGCTAGTACTGTTTCTGGACTCCCTGGGGTCTCGTATACCTGGCATAAAATATTCCTAATAATAAAAAATCAAATAAATCAAGCGAAACTATTTATTAGCAGGCCGAAAATTCAGCCTAGTCTGAGTCTTGTTTCCCATTCACTTGAAGAGCAAGTGTATGTGTTTGGTTCATTCAATCGCCGCACGCACACACCAGGACACTAAACCAACACACACACACACACACAACCGAGGCAGCCACTCAGTTCAAGTGGATGGGCGTGGCACCACCCAATCTCCCCCACTTTCTATACGCGTTGCACATGCCAAAGTGTTTTTATTACATTTACGTGAAAAATTTGTTGCATGTCCTGCGGAGTCCCCGTGTAACGGAAATAAGCGTGAGTGTGTGTGTCCAGTGCTATCGATGTATTGGTTTAGTGGCACACACAAATACTCTGGCAATCGAACGTGGAGGAGTGCGTGTGTTTATCTAAGGCTCGACCACACAATGCTCATTGTTGCTTTTCGGTCTCCCGCTATTTACTTGTCTGGCCTTTGTGTTGCGCTGTCCCCTCTCTCCCACTCTCGCTCGATGCTGCTCTTCTTTTCTTGCAGTGCAATAAAAGTGTCCTTATACATTTATTTAGCAATTCCTTTTGTTATTATTTCTGCCTTTTGTGTGTGCGATGCTTTAAGTGTGCGTTGCCAATTCATTGGGTTTCCACGGATTTCTTTTCCGGCTTTAAGCGCGACTTTAATGGCTGCCTTTCGCTCGCTTTTCCTCTGTGTGTGCGTGTGTGTGTGAGTGTGTTTGCTCAAGAACTTTGCGTGGAAAATTAAAATGGCCGCAGGTGGCAGGTGTCAAAAGAAGAGGAGGGCGGAGGTGGCGGCCACCAAAATGCCGTTGGGTCAAAGTCGTCGTCTGTGCGGCGGCGGCCGTCGAACACAATGGGCAAAAAGGGGCGCCAAAAAGGAAGGAAGGGTGAAAAGGTGGACCGCTAACTGCCTTTCCATCTCTCTCTACCTCCATTTTCCTTCTCTCTCTGTTGGTGTGTGTGTCTGCTTGTTGCTTTTTAATTAATAGAAAAGTCCTTTGTAAAGTAATAAATAAATATTATGCTTCCGCTTTTGCGTACACTCTCCATTTTTTTTCTCGCTTTCCGTCGATTGCCATTCACAGGCTTCCTTTTGCTCCCTTTACACCCTTTCAGCCTGCCTTTTCCGGCTTTTTTTTTGTGTTTCCCGCTGACCTTTGACTGTCTGGCGGCTAATGCTCAAGCCTTCTCTTTGTGGCAAATACATACATACATAAAGCCCCAGCAGCGCCGACACAGTACACCCATCATCCGCCGCCATGTGGCTGCCGGCACTGAATGCTGTTAATTACAGCGAAATTGCAAAAGCATTTTCAAAAATCCCCTCCCCCCAAAAAAGAAAGGATATCGATACCATATCCTGAACCCTGCAACCTGGCGTCGGCGGCTGACTGCATGTGGCGTTAATTAAATTCACCCCAAAAAACAATCGCCGTGCGGAGGCAGTCGATTACTTTTGAATTTCAGCTGCGGAAATTGTTGCCTATTGATTTGTTTACACTGGCAATCATTTTGTGGCCCACTGCGTTTTTTGTGGGTGGGTGGGATGGTAGTGTATTTCGGTTTTCAGTTAGCGAGGCCTGCCTGTGCTCCTGCGAGCCTGTCAAATATTTGCCTAATGTGTGGTTCATTCTGCTGGTTTCGCTTCAGTTTCGTCGGGTTTTGGTGTGCGGTTTTTGATTAGCTTTATTACTTTGCGGCGGTCATATGCAGGGTGGGTTTTTTGGGGGGCTGCCGCCGAATATGTGTGTATTTGTGCGGCTAATTAATGTGTCGACACAGTGCTTGGCCAGTCAGCGGTCACCGGTCATAATGCAAAGCGTACGGAGGCGCCTCGCCAACAGTTTTCCCCTTCATAATTTCCACAAAAGGGGAGAAGAGCGAGGAAAGAGCAGAATGTTTTTGCCGTTGACTTGTTTTCCATGCTAATTAGTAGGTTAATTGGCTATAGGCATCAAAGCGCGGGCGCGCACCTTCAATTGGGCCACTCAAGTGCCATGGCGACTTTGTGGCCAAGTTGAGGGTTTAAGTCTAATGCTGCACGGGGAAAAATTTGGTAATTTCAGAAGGAAATGGTTAACTCAGTTCTAAATAAAATATACTTTTGGCCACAATTTTTATACCCTTGCAGGGTATTATAATTTCAGTCAGAAGTTTGCAACGCAGTGA
>JAEIIJ010017894.1:78-13439 GCA_018904815.1 Drosophila ogumai | reverse complement strand
TTAATAAATATGGCATTAAAATGTCCTTTGTGGGTTAAATCCCATATTATGGGCTTCGCCCCTATGAATGCCACTTTATTCCTTCAACTTTCCCTCCATTAGGGGTATATGTATAAATCAAATGAATTCTTTACACAGCACGATATCAGCTGTTTACTCTCTTGATCTGGCAACGCCATTAGATTTTCGCAAGTATCATTTTTGTCGTCAGAGTACTAGCAAAAACGACGAGGCAAAAAGTTCTTCTTCTTCCTTTTTCGACGCCATTTTTTATATGTAGTTTGGCCGCTGTCTTAATTTAGACAGCGGATTTTCGTCGTCAGAGTACTTAGCTTAAGACTTAAAATTTTCGTCGTCAGAATACTAGGCTTAAAAGACTTCAGTAGTTCAAATAAATATTCAATATATCGATACTATCGATTGTGGCTGTCCATCTCTAGTCAATCTTAAAATGAGTTTGCGCTCATCTCTGTCTGTTAAATTTCATACAATAATGTGTGTGCAATGTGTGTATCACGAAAATAATAAAGATAATATTGGATATAGAAAAATGTAAAAAGAATTTAATACGTAATTATGTATTAATATGTGTACTTAATTCGTAAATGAGATTATTTTTGAGAAGCGGCTATAAACGGAAGAGTTTTTTTCTTGTTAGTGATTAAGATATACATACAAAATCACAAAAACCAAACCCAGTTATAGAAAAAGAAATTGCTTCTCCGAATTTCTCTTGCACAATTTAAAAGTTGATCCTGAAATTACGAAATTGAAAGATTACGAAATAAATGTAAAATTGTGAATTAAGTGTAAGATTTACCAAAACTTTAAAAGTCAAGATTTCATGTGTTTCTGGATTATGCTTCAGTTTTCTTGAATGTGTAGCTCGTAAAAATAAAAATATGCAAAAATAACAAAACTATGCACATGATGAATAAAACGAATATTTTCCTCAGAAAGCAAATGTTATTGTCGGTTAAGAGGGCGTGGTAGATACCAACAGTATATGTATTATACATACATATGTGATTATAATATGTATGTATGTATATGTATGTATATATGAACAGAATGAGTTCTGTAGCAGCGCATGCAAATGTATGTATGCATCATTTGGAGTTATGTATATGTATATAACGCATGTTAAGTTATTAAATGTTACAATATTGTTTTGGAGTATAATTTTTCTGAATCCCCTACATACATACATACATATTCCTTGCATATTTAAAGTTTTTTGTTTTTATACCAACCAATAGAGGGCAATGGCCAGTCACTACCTTTTGCTTCCTTATGAATTTAATATTTAACACCTCTGTATATGTCTTTTATTTTTAGATGACAAATTATGTTGCTGATATGATTAAGTTCCTTTAACATACAACATAGAAACTGCTCAAATGGATATAATGAAAAGCCAAGCCAATAATAAAATGCGTGCGGTTTAAATCGAATAAATTTAAAATAAAAGAAAGAAAAAACCAACGTACAGTATATATTACAATTATTCGACTACATACTCGAACTATCTGCGAACCAGTTTGCAATTACATCTCGGAGTGTGGATATTGAATCGTTCTTAATTAAAGAACGATTTAAGTGGAGATGAATTTTATTCTTAGTTGTTTGCTAATAGCAACTTTGTGCGATAAATATGGATCAATATCGAGCTTTTCTCAAATCGAGGCAGCCAACGTTTGGGGATCTATGCAAAATGAAGCATTTAAAAATAACAATAACTTGACTGATGCCAACAATGTGACAATAGCAAACCCAAAGAATCTAAGTACTACAACCATTACAAATGTAGCCAAATTTGACACGCAATTAAATCATCTCTTGGTTGATACTATCACTGGACGCGTCTTTGTTGGTGGAGTAAACAGACTGTATCAATTATCGCCAGATTTGGAGCTCTCGGAAACAGTAAAGACGGGGCCACAAAATGATTCAGTGGAGTGCAGTATCCTCGACTGTCCCTTAAATGCCGTTCGCAGCCCAACGGATAATTATAATAAGGTTTTGTTAATTGATCGGGCGACATCGCGACTCATCGCCTGTGGCTCTTTATTCCAAGGTACCTGCACCGTTCGTAACCTACAAAATGTAAGCATTGTGGAGCATGAAGTGCCTGATGCAGTAGTAGCTAATGATGCCAATTCCTCGACTGTGGCTTTTATAGCCCCGGGACCGCCACAGCATCCTGTAACAAATGTAATGTATGTTGGTGTTACCTACACGAATAATTCTCCATATCGAAGCGAAATTCCAGCTGTGGCATCAAGATCTTTAGAAAAAACAAAGATGTTCCAAATAGCTTCTTCGGCGGTTACAACTGGGACACGAACGTTTATAAATTCTTATGCTCGAGAAACATATTTTGTAAATTATGTCTATGGCTTTAGTTCGGAAAGATTCTCATACTTTCTAACCACACAGCTAAAGCATAGCCATCACTCTTCTCCAAAGGAATATATAACGAAATTGGTGCGAATATGTCAAGAGGATTCAAATTATTATTCTTACACTGAGATCCCAGTGGAGTGTATTAGCGAGGCGCAAGGTGGCACGAAATTTAATCTTGTTCAAGCTGGTTTCCTAGGAAAACCCAGCTCGGATTTAGCTCAAAGTTTGGGTATTTCTATTCAAGATGATGTTCTTTTTGCGGTGTTCTCTAAGGGCGATGGCAATACACCCACAAATAATTCAGCTTTGTGCATATATTCACTGAAATCCATACGACGGAAATTTATGCAAAATATTAAATCCTGTTTCAATGGTAGTGGAATGAGGGGACTGGACTTTATATCACCAAGTATGCCATGCGTTTTAACAAAACTTCAGACAATTGGCGAAGATTTTTGTGGACTTGATGTGAATTCACCTTTGGGTGGTGAAAATCCGATAACTTCCGTTCCGGTAGCCATGTTTAACACAAGACTTACATCAGTGGCAGCCACGAGCACCAGTGGCTACACTGTGGTCTTTGTTGGCACATCCTTGGGTTACCTGAAAAAAGTAGTGGTTGAGTCATCTTCCGTTGCGAATGAATATGCCAATTTTGCTGTGCATAAAGGCTCTACCATAAACCAGGATATGCAGTTTGATAACCAAAATCTCTACATATACGTGATGTCCCAAAATATGGTATCAAAGGTAAAGGTTTTTGATTGTTCCGACTACAAAACGTGCGGCGATTGTTTAGGAGCTCGAGACCCCTATTGTGGCTGGTGTTCGCTTGAGAACAAGTGTAGTCCCCGCTCCAATTGCCAGGACGATGCCAACGATCCTTTATATTGGGTCAGTTATAAAACGGGGAAATGTACGACCATTACGAGCGTTGTACCACATCAGTTGCAACGAACCACTGCTCGCACTTTGGAGTTAATCATTGATCATTTGCCGCAATTAAAGGAGAATTTAATTTGTGCTTTTACCACCGATGATAAGGCTTTGTTCACAAATGCCACGAAAAAAAGAAATGGCGTTAATTGCACAACACCGCGAACGGATATGCTGCCTCAGATTGAGCAAGGTAAACATCATTTCACAGCAAAATTATCGGTGCGCACTAGGAACGGCCCGGACTTGGTATCCACGGATTTTACATTTTTTGATTGCAGCACACACTCGTCGTGTACAAGGTGTGTTTCCTCAGAATTTCCCTGCGATTGGTGTGTTGAGGCTCATCGGTGCACTCATGACACTGCAGAGAATTGCCGCAATGATATTTTGGTCACAGGTGTCAGCCGTATCGGGCCAAGTTACCGATCAGGACCTGGGTTTTGTCCCACTATTAATGCCACGGGTGATGGCAGTGAAGTTCTCGTAGCTGGCGGTACTAGTAAATCAATAAAGGTTAAGGTCCACATAATAGGACAGTTTATCGTTCAAACTAGATTCGTTTGCCAGTTTAACATTGAAGGACGCGTAACGAGCTTGAATGCCCAATTGTTGGGCGATACCATTTACTGTGACAGCATGGAGTTCCAGTATACTTCACGATCGCCTAACTTGACTGCTACATTTGCTGTTATATGGGGGGGTTCGAAACCGCTGGATAATCCACACAATATACATGGTAAGTATACTTGATCTAAGAATTTGGTATTCCCCTTGATTTTTACTTTGCCTATGATAATTGACAATTTCCCTATTTTCAGTTGTTATTTATCGTTGTCGCGAAATGGCAGATAGCTGTGGCATTTGCTTGGCATTGTCCGATAAGTACAATTGCGGATGGTGTTCCTCGACAAACACCTGTGAGGTCGAGGAACAATGTAATAATAAGAACAAGGAAGGCAAAACGGATTGGTTGAACCGCAGTGAGATCTGTCCAAATCCGGAGATACAGGCTTTCGAGCCCAAAACTGGACCCTGGGAAGGCGGCACCAACATAACGATACGTGGCATTAATTTAGGAAAAAACTATAATGACATATATTCCGGAGTTCGTATTGCCGGCATTAATTGTATGCCATTTCCTCAGTTTTATATTGACACTAAACAAATTGTATGTACAGTGGATAGTCCTGGTGAGCAAATGTATCGAAATGGCCGAATTGTCGTACAAATTGGGGACTATCGTGGCGAATCAAATGATGATTACGAGTTTGTCGATCCCAAAATCCTCGATTTTTATCCAAAATTTGGACCGACTTCCGGTGGCACAGAGATACATATTACCGGCAAGCACTTAAATGCGGGATCTCGTATACAAGCCTCGATTAATGATCATTTGCCTTGCAAAATACTAAGCACTGATTCCTCCCAAGCCATATGCCGTACATCCCCTTCCCCTGGCATCATTGAGGGAAGATTAAAGATGTCGTTTGATAACGGACCAAGGGAATTCAATGACTACAACTTTAAATATGTCCTTGATCCCACTGTAGAGCATGTGAGCTCGGGCCCCAGTGGTCAGATTAAGGTTCCAAAGGGTATACCGGCTGGAGGAATACGAATTTCGGTGATTGGTACACAATTTACAAGCATACAAACGCCAAATATTTACGTGGTTTACAACGATGTGATGTATGCCAATCAGTGTCGCGTTCAATCAGACACCGAAATGGAGTGTGCTTCGCCCATAATTGATGTGGACAATAGAGTAATTATTGATGCGGAAAAGCCATTGCTTTTGGAGTACGGTTTTCTCATGGACAATGTTTTGCGCGTTCAAAATCTATCAAAAACTCACAACAACCATTTCGAACTCTATCCAAATCCCGAATATTTCGTTTTTGAGGAAAGAGTCAAGTACTTTAAGAGCGAATACCTAACTATAAATGGTAGAAATTTGGATCGCGCATGTAAAGAGAGCGACGTAGAAGTCAGAATTGGAAATGGCTTCTGCAACATTACGTCGCTTTCTAGGCAACAGCTTACGTGCAGACCGCCTCCTGAAGCCACGGCAACGAAGAGTATTAACGGGCCCGAGGTAATTGTTCGCATTGGAAGTTCTCTGGAATATCGCCTTGGAATACTGAGTTACGAGTCCTCAAACATCATTTTGGACTGGGGAGACAACGTTGTATTCGCTGTAATTGCCACAATTGTGATAATATTACTGTTTTTTGTTGCCACGCTTGTTGCATATAAAAAGAAGAGCTCTGAATCGAACCGGGTGCTGCGAAATATGCAGGAACAAATGGATATACTGGAGTTGCGAGTGGCCGCAGAGTGTAAAGAAGCCTTTGCTGAACTTCAAACGGAAATGACTGACTTAACGGGAGATTTAACTTCTGGCGGTATTCCCTTCCTCGATTATCGCTCATATGCTATGAAAATACTGTTTCCCAATCATGAAGATCACATAGTCTTGCAATGGGAACGACCGGAGCTTCTGCGCAAAGAAAAGGGTTTGCGTATTTTCGGGCAATTAATTATGAATAAGACGTTTCTTTTGCTCTTTATACGAACCCTAGAATCGAATCGCTACTTTTCCATGCGCGAACGCGTAAATGTAGCCTCGCTAATTATGGTCACATTACAATCGAAACTGGAATATTGCACGGACATCCTTAAGACCTTGCTCGGAGATTTAATTGAAAAGTGCATCGAGGGAAAGAGTCATCCAAAACTGTTGTTGCGACGTACGGAAAGTGTAGCTGAAAAAATGTTAAGTGCTTGGTTTACTTTTCTTCTCTATAAGTTCTTAAAGGAGTGTGCAGGAGAGCCTCTATATATGCTATTTCGTGCTGTTAAGGGGCAAGTCGACAAGGGGCCCGTTGACGCCTGCACCCACGAAGCCAGATACTCCCTTAGCGAGGAGAAACTAATAAGGCAAAGCATCGATTTCCGGCCAATGAACGTGTATGCCAGCATAATTCAACAGCCAATATTTTGCAATAATTTGGACATGTTGCCACCTCATACAGAAAACATATCTGTTAAAGTCTTGGACTGCGATACAATCGGACAGGTTAAGGAAAAATGTTTGGAAACTATATATAAAAATATACCATCTAGCCAAAGACCTAGGAAAGATGATTTAGATTTGGGTAAGCATACATCTTCATTTATTTTAAATCTTGTATACGTTAGCACTATATAGTGATTATTTGGCGGTAAATTAAATTGCATTTTATTGTTCCTTCTCTATAGAGTGGCGTACTGGTGCAACAGGGCGTGTTATTTTATACGACGAAGATGTCACGTCGAAGACGGAGAGTGAATGGAAGAAGTTGAACACTTTGCAGCACTATAATGTACCCGATGGTGCTGGCCTGAGTTTAGTGCCAAAGCAAAGCTCCATTTACAACTTTAGTATTTTATCGGACAAAAATGAGAAATCACACAAGTAAGATAAACGTACATCAATATGCAATTGTTGTTAATAATACAAATATTTTGAATATGTCTATAGGTACGAAACACTTAATATATCGAAATACACCTCCTCCTCTCCGACCTTTAGCCGCGCCGGCAGCCCCTTAAATAATGATATGCATGATAACGGTATGAGATACTGGCATTTGGTTAAGCACCATGATAGTGATATGCAGAAGGAAGGTGAACGTGTCAATAAATTGGTATCGGAAATATACCTTACCCGACTATTGGCAACCAAGGGCACACTGCAGAAATTCGTCGATGATCTCTTTGAGACTATATTCAGCACTGCACATCGTGGATCGGCATTGCCATTGGCCATAAAATACATGTTTGACTTTCTAGATGATCAAGCCCAGTTGCACGGTATCACAGATCCTGAGGTCGTTCATACCTGGAAAAGTAATAGTTTGCCATTAAGGTAAGTGTTATTAATAAATTTCCTATTCCCTAATTATAATTGGATAAGGACTAAAATATTTTTCTTTATTTAATTTCGCAGATTTTGGGTAAACTTAATAAAGAATCCTAACTTTGTCTTCGACATACATAAATCAAATATCGTGGACTCCTGCCTTTCAGTTGTTGCTCAAACATTTATGGACTCTTGTTCAACTTCTGATCATCGTTTGGGTAAAGACATTTCCAAATAATAAATTTGATTATATACAATTCTTTCATTTTGTTTACAGGCAAAGACTCGCCCAGTTCGAAGCTTTTATATGCTAAAGATATACCCGAATATCGAAAATGGGTTGATCGATATTATCGCGACATTCGAGATATGTCGCCCATATCAGATCAGGACATGAACGCAATGCTTGCTGAAGAATCAAGGGTGAGTTTTTTTTTTTTTTATACTACTTCGTGTAGTGCTGTTTCCGTGGACCGGCCTCTCCTGCACGCATGCTGTGATTTTCTCTGTTTTTCCTCCTATGTGGATATCTAGTATCTATCCAGTGTTTGTTATCAGGAATCAGGTCAGGCTTATTTTTCTTCCCGGGTTTGTTATTAAAACTACCTTTGCTGCCTTCCACGAAAGTGCTGTTTGTAAGCATGCTTGAAATATTGCTTGAAACCATTTATTAAAGCATATTTCCGTCGGAGTTTTGTACTTGTCGAAGGAATCTACTGCCCAATGAAATGTTTCCATGGTGACGATATCTTCGACTTCTAGTCGTTGGTCCGCTCTCTGGCTTTCCGTCATTTGGGGTTCTTCCATCTGGTCTCCTGGGAAGTGTGTATCCAGCAGGATCTAGAGTGACTTTAGCTGACGCAATTCCTGTCTAGTTATGCCTTTTTATAAGTAGTGGGCTTGCTTGCCCTCTTACTATAAATTTTGCTCAATCTAACCATATATTTTACAACTTCTAAAGATTCGCAATTCGCTGCTCCAAGAATCCTCCTTGGTCGCGTATATCGCCTTTTTGTATTCACTAGTACCATATGTGGACCCTTAACTTGTTTTAAAGACTTTCCCAACCTGTCTCCCACTGCCATGGCAAAACGTGGACGATTACATGCACGCCCAGGTTCATATACGCGATGGAACCACTCACCGTAAGCGAATTGGGGCAGGAGAGTCGCGTCCCATTCCCCCTAGCGAGCCCCAGGGTTCTGCGACTGTAAGCAGAAGCTGAGGAAGGTATTTTCTTTCCAGTGTGGAAATGCTGACACTGTTGTGCCGAAATGCGGGAAACGGGCGCGTGGGTGATTCGAGAGCGGGAGGAACTCTCCTAACGAAGAATGCCGTTTAAAGTTTAAAGAGCCTAAAATTTGAGGAATGCGCTATTAAGAGCGCATGAGAAGATACCTGGAAATACGTAGTCGGATATTTGAACAACACGCGTAAGGTGTCTTGAGCTCACTTAGCTTTTCGTTCCACGACTGTGGTTATGTCTCCTTTTATGCGTCGATGAGAATGTTCGCGACGTCTTTGGCAATTCTCTCCGAAGTATATCTAACCTTTATCCTCCTCTCTTTTTAATCTTTGACTGTACAATCTTTTCATATTTGTCCCTGTGTTGCGAATGTCTCGGATATCGGCATCGAAACTTACTCCATTGAGATAGTTATGTCTAGGACTTCTTCCCAGTCCTGAAAAAATAAGCGTGGGCGTATTCCCTTGTTACATAGGACCGTCACGACATATAAAGAAAAGAGACATCCCTTGTTTGTATCATTGCTTTCCCACTGTGTGACTGGCGTTGGCGTCAGGGAGAAGGACTGCGAGATTTGGTAAAGCGTGCAAGCTACGCTTCAGGTTTTCCTGCACGATAATACTATTAGATTTGTGGACGTCCCTCTATAGCTCTGAGATCTGAAAGATCTTTAAATTCATTTCCATTTTTCGGAATATGTCTCATAAAGTTGCCAAAAAATTTGCTTTACCCTAACAACATTGATTATACTAGATGAACACCTAAATCTTTATTTTTTAAACAATTTTGGAAATTGTTTTCCGAAGATTCGACAATTTTATAGATAACAATATTATCACTAGCTCGTGAAACCGCTTGCTAGAAAAATGTCTGTAATATAATCGAATGCGACGAATACAATATAAACTTATAGGTAATGATACCAAAAAGAATCTTCGTTACCCAAAAGGCCAATAATTTTTATATTTGAATAATTTTGAACTTAAGAAGAAAAATAATAAGTTTCATAATTAGCAAATTGCACAACCGTTATTTGTCCACATATATATATCCGAATATTCAAATAGTCTTTATTTCAAATGTCTTTATTATGTTATTTCAGCTGCACACCACAGAATTTAATACAAATTGTGCTCTACATGAACTCTATACATACGCTGTTAAGTACAATGAACAGTTGACAGTGACACTTGAAGAGGATGAGTTTTCGCAAAAACAGCGTTTGGCATTTAAATTAGAGCAAGTTCACAATATAATGTCAGCCGAATAAAAAAAGATTTTTGCACTTAAAAACTAAAACAAAAACAAAGATGACAAACTAATAAAATAAGCAAAATAAAGTGAGCTTATGTATTAAGCATATAATCTAGTTGATAAAATCATCATGTTTCAAAGTTGTTGTCAATAAACCAATCCCACATTATTATCTATGTAAGCTTTTGTTTACTACATTCTTTTTTTTTTTTGCAAAAGTAACCAGTTTTTTTTTTTTTTTTTTAGTTTTTGTGTTTTGCCAACATTAAATATATACAACAATAAAAATTATATATATAATTCAATATTGTTAATGGTTTAAGTAAATAATTTCTTAAATTTTGTGTGCCACTATAGCTTTGTTTGTTATGTATACCTTTATATCTCAACAAATTCTAACTAAAAAGGCTCTTTACAAATCATTTTATTTCTGGAATCTTTTTTTTTCCTTAGCATACATAATTTGTTTATACATCATTGATCGTAAAAGTATATCTTCAACTTTCTAAATTGGTAATTAGAAAGTGTTTAAAAAGTTCGGTCTCTCTCATACCAATGATAGATATGTACTTGTGTAAACATTGCAAACCAATTGATATTTGAAAATTTTTTATAACATGTATAAAGACAACGTTTTTAACAGCAGCGTAATTTTTTATTAATATATGTAAATGTCCTTGTTTCACAAACAACAACAACAACAACAAAAATTAATAGAATGTAAATGTGTCGTATATTTGCTCATCTAATGCTTACTTAAAAATATAATAATGGTATTGTACGTATATGTAGTTTGATATTAAGTAAAATAATGTGAGATGGAATTTGTCAAGTTAAAAGTAATTCAGCTTAAAAAAACGACTGACTTTAACTTATATAAACTATAAACACAAGGAAAATTATATTAATAGTTTCGTACCTATGTTCAAAAATAATTCTATATTTATGTATGTATAGCTTATCCTTATGTGCAGTTCATAATTGGTACTAAGTCACATTCCTAATGACACTATATATATTTATATATGATGAAAAAAAAAAAAAGCAAAAGTTCTGTGATTCTTTTTAATGTCGCGGAATAAAAGCCTCTAATAAAATTGGAATATTATTGTGTAAATTAAATGTATGATCTTATTTATTTTCTTATTTTCTTTACCAATGCATTATGTATGACTTCTATTATTCAATTGGTTCTCGAGTTTAATACATTTTTTAAAACTATTTTAAAATGGACGGGATGGAGATGAAAGTCAATCTGAATGGAAAACATTCGTTATATTTGGGTTTTTAGATATATCGTGATTAATTTTTTAAATTTATTTACAATACCTATTTAATACTTGCTTCTGCACAAATTCGGTTAGATGCATTTTATAGGGAGTTCTCAAAAAACCTTCAAAATTGCCTTGGACATACATATACAAGTTTAAATATGAATTATTATGTTCACTTTGTTGTCTAATTTTCATAGAAGTTATTTTAAGTTAATGATCGTCATGGTTTCGAATTTTAATATGTATCTAATTATTTTAGGCATTCCTTTTAAAATTTATTTAAAATAAAAATTGCAATCAAAACTACTGAATTTTATACTTATTTTTAATATTCAAACTTTTATTCTTGTCAATTTAACTTTATCGATAAAATGGTAGTACGTAAATATTTTATATTAAATGTTTCCATGTATCTTTGTATGTATGTATATGTATAAATAAACCATTGCAATTAAATAATTGTACGAATAATAATCCCAATAGTGTATACAATGTAGATATTTATTGTATTGCTGAAACGCTATGATGGTTTGTTTTCAATAAAATAAGGCGCATATACAAACGATTGGCAGGATATATATGGCAGAATAATAACCGACTAATACTCATAAATAATGCATGATTTTAAAAAATCAATCAATATCAGTTATTAAGGGTGTACACAGAGCCTAATCGAATTTTATTTTATCAATAGTAAATAATACACAACTTGATTAAATGATAATAATGATGATAATAAAATCAATAATTATAAGGATGCGCAATTAAATTCTATATCCACTAAATAAAAATGCCCACCAAATTCTCTATAAAATTACAGTTAGTTAAAAAACCTATGGTTTTGGTATGCCAAGTAGGACATGCATTAATCTTGAAAGACCCTTGTATAAAATAAATACATTCAAATATACATACATATTATATTTAAACTAAATTTGGCATCACGTATGGTTTTAAGAGGAATTTATATAAAGACAAGGCACAACAAATTTTTTTAATCTATACAAAATATTTTCCAGTAACATCTGTAGTTTTTTGGTGTTATCAAAGTCGAGTTATTAGGAATTTAGGAACTTTAATCGCTATTTATACATATGTATGTATTTTACAAGGGTATATGCAGAATAAATATATGTGTGTAAACCACTATAAAATGTACATAAATATATTTTTACTAATGGCCTGACTAAGTCTGAAAACAACAATCAGAGTTATGTCAGTATTATTTAACCATATTCTTTAAGTAAAGCATAATAATTAAATTTTATATGTGTGTATACGTGCGTGTAACATAATTAAACGAAAATATACAACTATACAAAGTGTAAAACATTTTATAAATTTAAATTTATATAAGACATAATGGACTGATTGGACAATTGGGTCTGCTTTCGCGTAATCATAGTTTCGATCCCATCCTACAACCACTAAATAGTTAGTGCAATTTTAAAAGGAACGTGGCTAGATCAACGGTCACATGTCTTCTTCTCTCCGTTTCAAAGTTCTAAAGAAAAGTACTAACATTGGATAAACCCGACTTAAGAAATTGTGACCAAAGAAATTTAAGAAAGTGGACATATGAGTACGTATTTTTAGTTTTTGTTTTTTAAGGGGGGATATACATGTAAACCAAACTTTTTTGGGCAAATTTTTTGTTTTGTTTTAAAAAAAAGTTTATTATTTAAAGAATATACTGTGTAAGTATTATTATCGAATTCCAACTTGAAGTGCCTCAAATCAAGTATGAACGCAAGGCATACAAGTGTTAAAGTGCACGCATCAAAAACTTTAAACGTCTTTTTCTCAGCTTTTGATTTTTGCATTTTTACCTATGCTATGGACACAATTCAAAAAAAACTACGTAATATATCGGAATCAAAAAATATTATGATTAGCATGAAATTGTCTTCTATTTCAACCTAAATGGGGGTAATAAAAATGAGTATTACTATTTTTGAAATCTGATTACCTGAAAATGGCATTTTTACCTTTAAAACTAAATTTCATTTTTTTTACATCATGTTTGGTGTTTTAGGTTCAAATAGAAGATAATGGTTTGTGTGGAGCAAATGGGATTTTACACAAATGTAAAACTCGTGTTCCCACAAAACTTGCATTTGCATCTGCAACTAATTACAGCTGATCGATAAAAAAAATAAATAAATAAATAAAATAATAAAGATGCCTGAAGCGTCCGATGTGGGAGTAAAATCAATTATTTAGGCTCTTTTACAGTCATTCATTGACTAGCCTTCAAAGCGTTCGGACGTGCCATTATCGCTATCGTTATGTTGTGTGCCGAGTGTAATTTAGAAGTTTCGGCATCCCAGCTTCGCTC
>JAEIIJ010017892.1:0-11713 GCA_018904815.1 Drosophila ogumai | reverse complement strand
TGGTTGGAAAGCCAAAAGTTAAGTCAGGGTCGGGCACGGAATATTAAGCTAGGATTTCGAGCCCCACCCTTAAGGTTAAGAGCCTGAGGAAAATCAAAGAGAAGGCTGTCCCGCATCGGCAGGTATTAGTTTTAATTTTCTGAAATTAAGAATGCGTGTCAGAATTCTCAGTGTCATATAGTTCTTGTAGGAATTATGATACTTTTCCTTCTGAGTTCGTGTAATTTTTCGTAAAAAACTCTGAATTCCATTTTCAGTAATATTAAAGTTAAAAATGTAGATAAAACACCCCAAATGCTCCCAAATTGTATTAAAAATAACCTTTAAGAACTTTTCATAAAACAACTAATTTATTTTTCAGCACATCTTAATTAACATTAATATACAGAGGTAAATGCTTAAATATTTTGGGCCCCCTCCATGCTTCGCAGTCATCAGATTTCTAAAACTCGCCATTCAGGTATTTTCTCAGGTATTGTCTTCTTTGTGACGATGGAATTACAAATAGGAAAATAGGGAAATATCACACACTAAACTACATAGTACACAGTAAAATCTTCTATAAATTCACGCTGCATCCCTGGATATGTCAGCAGCTTGACTGCGCGGCCTGGAACAGATTCGAGTAGTTAATGGCAAAGAATATGGCCACCGCACCGATTGCCGAGCCCAGCTGCGTGATGGCGCCCACCCAGACCAGCGACTGGCCACCCTGGGCCCGCATCACGGTAGTGATGCCCAGCTTCGTGTAGCTAACGATCCCCACTAGCAGGGTCCAGGCGGTTACCACCAGCACGGCGCCCACTGTTTGATCGTGAAGCGGCGGCAGAGGACTCAGGGCAGCCGTGGTGAAGACGTAGCTGGTCAGCAGACCCGCCAATATGGAGAGTATCGTGATGAGACGCAGCGATGTGAAATGCAGAAACATGGCCATGAAGCAGGCCACCGGATTGGCAATCACACTGAGCGTGGCCGCCAGATGGTACGCCTTTGATCCGTAGGCAGCACTGGAATAGGATTGAATGCTGCCAAACATTCCGTTGCTAAACAGCGAGATGGCTCCGATCAGGAGGAGCAGGTAAGTGTACTGTCCCCTTGTTAACTTCTCCACTTTTTCCGCCTGCTGCTGGTTATCCGCCTCTCCGTAAACGTACTTGTTGCCCTCGGTGACCGTCACCTGGGCATATTCCCGCCTAGCCACGGGCAGCGAATTGAGCAGGGTGTAGCCCACATAGCTGAGCACCATCAGTCCGAAGAGGATAAGAAAGAACACCCTCGTATCGAACCTTGGCGGTGTCTTCAACAGCTCGTAGATAGGATCTCCCGTTTCGGTTACATTCACCAAAGTGCACTCGCCACTCTCACCGATGCCCTGGATCAAAGCAGTCACACTGGGCAGGAGTCCGCTCAGTCCTTCGCCAATGAAGTAGGTGACCATGTACTGCTCCTTGAAGCGACCCATGTAGGGCATGAAGAGCACAGAGCTAGTGCAGGCATTCAGAGCCGTGAAGCAGGTCAGCACGAACAGGGCCACACTGTGATCCGTCCCGTTGACCGGAGCAGTTCGGTTGTAGAAGAAGGCGGTCAGCAGGCAGGAGATGGCACCCACCAGCAGTACTCCATGGATGGTCCAGCCATCGTTTAGCTTCTTTGGTGAATATTTCTGAATGGCCGTGTAGAGCAGCGGACCCAAGTTTCCGATCTGCACCATCACGCTGAGGTACGAGGGCAGACTCCAGCCCTCTGGGGCTTCATCCACCAGCAGAGGTAGTTGTATAAAGGTTCCGTTGACGCCCAGCCAGGTGCCGATGCCAAAAAAGATGGCCAACAGGTCGACGATCCAGCTGCGATCTCTGAATTTCGAGCCCAACTCCATGGTCTGCTTTTTGGGGGCTCCCCAGTTGAGGAACAAGCTCAGCTCACTCTTCCTCACCTCAAGTGGAGGGCATCTGTGGGTGGAAAAATGAAGATTAAAGATTAGTTTCGTAAGAAAAGTTCAAATGAAGATAAAAGAAAACTGGGGAGAGGGGTTACAACATTCGAAACTATGTGTATCTTATCTTATAACTTCTTTTTATAGAAATATAGGTCACAAGATTGCTATAAATAATTTAAAGTAATCTCTTTTGCTTACCGAATTTTGAGTTTGATTCAATAAATAATTTGTTAACTAAAGTAGTTTAGTTTACCCTTTAAAAAACACGATTTAAAGCTTTCTACAATAATATTTTCTTATGTTTTATGGCTCAATGTTTTTTTGGTGTTCGCTCAATGCTTAAGAATGTCTCTCTTACCTAATTTTGTTTTTGATTTATATTAAAATAAATAATTTATACACTAAAGTAATTTAAACCCTCTCTAAAAAACACTATTTAAAGCTTGCAACATTGTAGACATCTATATGATATTTTCTTTAGGTTTATGGCTCTACAAATCACAAACGTTTATTTGGTGTTACTTTCGCTCAATGCTTCAGATAAGGTTTTAAAAACTCATTATTATCAGGCAGGTTGTGGCATTTACAGTTCATTATATTTGTCTTTTGGACAGATAACCGAGAAGTAATTGCGATTAAAAGAGGGTTTTGTGGTTTAACATTACATATTTGTAGGCTGAGGAATTTTGTACACTAGGAAAAAAGAGCAATATATTGTTATTTAAAGAAAAACTTTGACTGTTAAGGAATTTAAGCAATAACTTCAAGATTTCTAGCAGAGATGGATTTAATATAATAGATGCTTGATATTAAAATATATAATACTACTAAAATAATAATAAAAATATCTATCTATTTAAAAGGATTATCATTATGGTAAAATATTAAAATAAAATAAGAATACTTTCTCTAGATACTTTTAATTATTTCCTAGTTCCCAATTTTTTGACAACTTAAATGGCATTAATTTAAATACCACTTATCAAAAATAATTATAAAATTTCCCCATCATAATCACTTAGATTGGATAGCCAATTATAAAAACAAAAACTTTAATTTCTTACGATATATCCATTTAGCCGCTAATCTTATTTTCGAGTGATATTGAGTGGTGTGCCGGTGGTCACATACGATCCGCATCTAATCTGCTAATTCAATTAATTGGGACCATATTTCCATGGAGTGCCGTTGTCTGCACGTATCTGGCTGAAGACGATAAGAATCGCAATTGGAAACTGAATCCACTTAACCCCACAGCAATAACTAACTTTATTAATTACAAAGCTGTATCTTTTTTTGGATAAAATTTGTTGTATAGGAAAATTTTAATATAATTTTGCATAAATTAACATTCTTGAAAATGCATTTTTAATATGGAAATTAAAAGTGATACAGTTTATAAAAGGACTAAAATGACTAATTACATTTTTGCATAATTTTAAAGATTATTTTTAATATTCATTTTTGTAAAACTTATTGCAGCCTTAAATTTCTTTGGCAATTTTGTTTTTGTTTTTGAATAAAAATAATATAAAAAAGGCTTGTATAAAATCAGAAATGCTTGACCCCGTTGGTCAGGTTCTAAGTCTCAGCTCAGAGTTTACTCTTACGATTTTTAGATTTCTTTTTTAGGTTTTAAATTAAGCTTTTTAGACCCTTAGGGAGGAAAATGGGTTAAATTTTGATAAGGTGTTAGGATCATAAAACAAAGTTAACTATTTTGGACTCGTGTTTTTAATAATAAATGAGTAAAATAATGTGATATTGTGGTTAAAAATTTTTACAATTTTTATATTAGTTATTTCTTTATATTAACTATTTTACAGACTTTAGAAAATCATAATTGAATTTTCTGTAAAAACTAACTATCATAGGGAAACTTTATGAAATATTACAGTAATATTTTTGGAATAGGTTGTCCTCAAAAGGATCTCCCAGTTACTATAAATTCCTTGCTAAACAAAAATATAACTTATCAAAGTCATAAAGTAGTTAAGAATGAAACCCTGTCTACAACTATTTTTGGAAACAACAACACCTACGATATGGGAATTTTCCCCAATAAATAGTTTAGTGACAACTTAGCTTTGACCTTATGGGGTTAAAGTTGCACCGTCACTATAATTGGTCATTATTCATATAACCAAATTGGGAGAAAGATACTCAACCAAAAGAAAGCTTTTAAGCCCGACTCCAAACTGGTTTTCGCTCTCCGTCTCTCTTCCTCGGCGGAAAGAGCGTCAGCAGAAAACCAAAATAAAGCCAACGGCAGCAAAAAAAAAGTATGATTTTTGGGACCACTTACCTGTCGAAATCCGCGGGATTCGAAGCGGCGTCGTCCAACGTCGAGACCACGCCGTAGACTGGCCCCGGAGACCCACCACCAGTGGCTCCTCGGCTTTTGCTCTGTACCTGGTACCGGCTCATTTTCGGAGTGTACTCTTTCAAATTAATTTATGATCTCCTCGGCGATTAGATTTCTTGATCCCCCAGTCTTTAGTAGCCGTGTAGCCACTGTGCCGCTTGTACGATGGGATGCGCAGGCCAAAAGCCTTCAATTTCTGCCTCGTATCGATTTTAATAAAATCAATTGGCAAAAATCAATTGGTGGGGTTAATTAACTTCGCTGAGGGCCGGGGGCTCCGGTAATAAATAAATAAAAACAAAGTCGAAGCTCCAATTTTCCCCAACGAATTATGCAATGTTGTTGCTGGAGTTTTCAGTGGCGCTGTCAATGGAGGCGGGTGCCGGAATATCGAGAAGGTATAGAAGAAAAGCTGGGGAAAAGCGCGACCAGCTTCTGCGATTTTTATGGGCCATTTGAGGGGGCTAATCACGGAATTTAAACTTTTTGAAGTAAACAACGTTTGGCGAGTATAGGAATTAACAGCTGTCTTTAATTATTCGATATATCGAGACTTCTTATCGATAATTGCATTTTCGCAGCAAAGCAGTCCGGCGGCAGAATGGCAGCACTGCCGAAATTCAAATCCGGATTCAACGGCCGATGAAGTTTGGGTAATTACATCAGTTTTTCCTCCTAGAAAATGGATGATCAAAGTACCAAGGACTTATATAAACTTGTATTTATTAATTCCAAATTGTTATATTTGCTCCTTAAACACATACTATTCACTGACCCTGTTCCTGTTCCGCCTCCACTTCCGAGATCGAGCCATTGTCCAGCCCAGGCTCATTCAAGCTGTCCACCAGATCGCCCGTGTAAAAGAGCACTGCCTTTGGTACGATTTGGGTACGCAGAAGAAAACCCACCTCGAAATCGTTACTCAAAATCTGCTTGGTCTTCTCATCGGCAAGAGACAAGTCCATGGCTTGTGGTGGGGAAAAGAAGCGGAAGAAGGATTCGCGGGGCATCACTTTGGTGCGAGGACTTCGTCTCCGTCGGCTCTCCACGGTTTGCAGCGTCAAATTGAACCCATCTCGCCAGTGGATGTGGCAGCCCTCACAGCGCACGATCTCTGGACCCTCGTAGAGAAACGGGTACTCCTGATCCGCCGAGTGCTGCAGAAAGTAACGCTTCGTCAGCAGCAGAGAAGTGTCGTGCAGGTAGCCATTCGGCTGGAACTGAAAGCTGACCGTATAGCTGTCCTGATCGTAGCCCAAACGCACATCCTGCAGGCACTCCAGCAGCGGTTCATCGTGCTCCTGGACCAGCTCCGACAGCAAAGGCACATTTCGAAAGACAGTCAGCCAGAAGCGAGGAACGCCCAAGGCATCTGCCGGCACAGGCGGAACTCGGCTCCTCAACTGACGCAGCTCCTCGTTATTCTCCAAGTCCAGATTTAAAGAATCCGGCTGAGTCTCCGGCCAGAAGGAGTCATCCTTTTGCAGCGGTGGCTCCACAATCCCATTCAAAATGTTCTTTCTTGCATCAAACACAGCGCAACTCTGACCGTAGAAGCGACGTTCCAGCTCATAGACCTCCCGGTAGAATTGCTCTGAAATGCGCACCTGGTGCAGCTGATTTAGCTTAAGGGCCCGAATCCTGTTTTGCACCTGCTCTGGCAATTCACTGATCATATGCCGGAGAAAGGCCTTGCGGATAGGTGCGGGCAGATCCGCTGGACTTGGCGTTGGTTCGCAGATAAAGGTAGATTCCCTGATGCTTAGCGATTGCACGGATTCAGAGATCTCGGCAGGCTTCAATTCCGGCTCCTGAGTTCCTCCAGGGCGGAGTGGGTTATCTGGTTTTTGTTCTACATTTAACATAATGCAAAAAGTACTTGAAATTTTGGATTTTTTATGAATATTAAAATGCTTTTAAAGCTTGGCTGTCTGGATGATCACAACCTACTTTTTGTTCTGGTTAAATACACTCTAAACCTTTCCTTTTCATACAAATTCATTAGCAACTAATTTAAAATTAAACAAATTCTATACATTTTATAAATTTTCCACTTGTATATTTGCAATTGTTGCGCAGTGTCTTTTATTAAAGTTAAAGCAATCGAAGCCAGTGTGTAAACCAATCCCCTAGAAACCCAAATGAATGCAAAAATCTTCGCAGCAGCTGCCTTGGAATGCCTGTTCCAACCTACTGCGAGCACAGCTGCTGATACCAGCTCTTGCTTTCCCGACACTTTGAATTGGTGCACATGGGGCAGCGCATGAGGAACTTGGGATTGACCGCCTGCTCCGACTTGAGGTGATCAGCCACAATATTGGTTAGGGCGTCTATGAACAGCGGGTGATCATTGGGCGCTGCCGCTCTTCGGATCTCCTCCACGCCCACCTCCTTGGCCAGTTCGTCGCAGTACTCAATGTCCAGTTCATGGAGAGTCTCGATATGCTCGTTGACAAAGGCAATGGGCACCAGGATGAAGTTCTTCAGGCCTTGCTTGACATAGCCCTAAAAGGAAATAGGAAAATGTAAAATAATTGTGTTAATTGGAATAGAATGGATGACATTACCTTAATGGCATCATCGGTGGCGGGTGCCAGCCAGGGCAGCGGTCCCACCTTGGACTGCCAGGCCAGGCTGTATGGATTCGTCTGGCCCAGCTCCTGCATCACCATGTGCACGCTGGCCCCGATCTCCGAGGGATATGCATCCCCACGGCTAACAGCTTTCAAAGGCAGGGAATGGGCAGTGAAGAGGATTACCACATCGTTGCGCTTGGTCTCCACAAACTTGGCCAACTCATCGCGTATGCGCTGGGCAAAGGTCTTGATAAGCAGGGGATGGGTGCCCCACCTATCAATAATGCTCCACTTGATGTCCGAGGGCAGGTTGCTAGAAGTAGAAATTCATTTAAAAACAAAGCTCTATTTTGTTAGAATCTCCTCATACTTTTTGCGGTAATGGGTGAAGATGGAGTTGAAGCTAGACCCGGAGGTGGCGCAGCTGTATTGTGGATACTGTGAGAACAGCACAAGGCGCTCTGGTTTGTCTCTAGAGAAGGAAAGGCATTATTTCATGACCTCCTTTGCTGTTTACATCACCACCCCACTTTTCAATCTCGGCCAGCGTGTTTTCCGTCAGCGGATTCACATAACGGAAGCCCACATAGTGCTTGTGCGGCGCCGTCTCCGGCGAGATCTTGTCCAGCTGCTCGCACATCAGTTTGCCCTGCAGCTCTGTCCACTTGAGGATCGGGGAACCGCCGCCAATCTCCTTGTACTTCTTCTGCACCTCGGGCGTCCTGCGCTGGGCAATCCAGGGCCCCAGGCGGCTCTGCACGGGTAGCTGGATCATGTCGCGATCGGTCATGATACGGAGAAGGTAGTCGTGCACCTGGTCCGTGTGCTGTGGACCGCCCATGTTAAGCATGAGAATAGCAGTCTTTGGTTGCGGCTGGCCACTCAAGTGGCGGACACTGCCGGCCAGGTTGCCTGTTAGGGAATGTGTATTAGAGGAGATGTAATTGCTATTCCATTACGTGTACTCACTGGCCAGCCTGCACAGGTTTCTGTTATGCATAAACATTGTGTTTTGATATAAAAATATTGCACTTTTTACCAAATGACAACCGGAAAGTTGCACAGTGTTGGAGAAGGGTTGTTGATAAATATCAAAATATCAATATATCGATATTTTTCTAAAAATCGCGGATTTTGTTGGTATTTATTGATATTTCTACCCTGGTCACTCTGAATTACAAACCGCCACACTTAAATAAAAATACCAACTTTCACAGGACTTCCTGCGCCTGCGCCTCTGTATGCAACAGCAAAAGCTGACTGTCGTGCCGTCTCCCTCTCGCACGTTGCATTTCACTCATCGTTCGCTGCGAGTCTTTGCCTGTCCCCAAGTTCTCCGTTTTTTGGGAGCCATTACTGTAAATGCAACCAGCGTTGGAGGACAAAAACACAAGCAACATTGTCTGTTACGGGCCTAAAACCTGAAAAATATCAAAAACATAACGAAAGTGTCGTGAAAACCGGGGGGAAAACCCGCCGCAGTAAAGTGAAAAGTGGGAGTTGGAGTGAGTGAGAGAAAGAGACAGGGAGGTGGCACCACACGGCGGTGGTGGGTGTTCGTTCGCATTGGTATGCGTGTTGGTGTTATCGCCAGCAGCAGTGAGTTGCTCCAAATTCGCGGCGTCGGCGCAGAAGGACACGCTCTCCCACTCTCTCCGGTGCTGCTCCAAACGGAACAGGATATTTTATTATACTGAAATTCGTACGCAGGAAATTCGCATAGTTGTGAAAGCTTCGCGCTGCCAAACGGACGCATTCCGCTGCTGGCTCCCCCGCACTCACACACTCTCACCCGCGAGCACCCACATAACCAGCCGCACACATACACTCGCTGACACACACTCGCGCAGAAATCAATTAAAACGCAAAGATAAGTTGCAGTTTTTTGTGAACCAAAACATGTTGAAATTAACTCACAAATTGCGCAAAAAATGCCGCAGCAAAAAAGTCGCAGCAGTCGCAGTCGCACCAGCAGCAGCAGCAGCAGCGGTGGTGAAAAAATTGTGAAACGGCCAACGAAAGTAGTGGAAAAGCAACGAACGGATAAAGGAGAGAGAACAGCGTAGAGAAAGGATGCAATGACCACCGAAACGGCAATTCGTCTCTAACGGTAGCAAATACAACGTAGCCTCGCATTCTTGCATTTTTGCATCATCGCGTATTCTCACTGCCCCGGAAGCAGCAGCAGCATCAGCGGAAATTAAAACAAATCGAAGCCGAAATAAAAGAGCGAGCAAGGAATACAGAGGAAAGAGAGGAGAGAGAGCCATAAAGGAAGAGAGCAAAGTGCATCCTCAGCTTTACAACACGGCACACATTTACGACCGGTGACTGCAACTGGAATCCTCCTACCCCCCGCCTCTTCCTACCCCTTCGTCATCCTGGTCCATCATCGCCGCATCCCTCCCCTGCTCCGCCATGTTGTTGTCATTTGCAATTTGTGATCTCATGTTCTCATAACTTGGGCAGCAGACGTTGGCACGGATTAGACGAAAAACGTCAAGTTCCCAAAACTGCAGGTGAGTTCAATGGGAAAATGGGAAAATGTGGTTAAGGAAGGGGGGTTTCCCAGGAATGTTGGGAACTGCGGTTTGCTGTTGATAGAAAGCTGATAAATTGAGAACACTGTCTTTGATAATTTTATAAGCTTTTTAGTTACTAATAATTGGGTTATATATGAAAAGTGCATTGTTTTTTTAATTTTATAAGCTATTTATTTTAAAATAATTTTGAGTCATATTATTATGGAATAAATAAATCATTCAGAAAATAGAAAAGTATATCCAGAAGAAGCCGACTTATAACACCTCTTTACTTTAAATTATAATTTATAAGTTACTTTTGCTCAATCCTAGGGCCTTAGTCAATTTAATTCCATTTAAATTAAAAAGTGACTTATAACTATAACTATAAAAATACCCAAATACTATACAAGAAATCGGTACTACTTTAGTTGAATTGGTAGGTCACCATTTTTTTATTAGGGAATTTCCTTTGCTCTTTTATCTTAAAACAAGTAAAACTGATATCTTGGGTTTAATTTTTTACTACAAAATGCATATAACATATTTAAACTAAATGGCTAAAGTATAATTGCCAACGAAGTCGTGCTTCAAGATTGTATATCTTGGCAATAGTTCTTATTGACAATAAAAAACACTTCAACTAAGCAATAACCTTTCCAATTGTCCAACTTAAACCGTTGTTGCCTTTTAGCAATTAAAATCTAAAACTCTAAAGTTGAAACAGTAAAACTCATGCTCAGCTTTTATGGCTCCCAGTTGGACTCCTTTACATTTGCCCTGGGTATTTCCAATTATTGTATTTTTTAATTAAGAATGAAATTCCTGGGCTCCAATCAAAGCCCGACGTTTCATCAAAACAATACGGAGAAAACGACGAGAAATGTAATATCTTGCGGTGATGCTCCAGCTTCAAAGTCTTTTATGTTCCCACTCATCCCAGTGCAGTTGAAATATCTGAGAAACCAACAGGCGAAAAAACAAGGAAAATAAAGAGGGAAAAAGGGAAAAAGGGAAAAAGTATACAACTGGGGAGAAGATACAGAAAGCAAAACATTAACCGCGACATTAACAATCAGAAATGCTTTTTTGTGTCGTTTTTTGCTTTTTTTTCGCTCAAAGCCGTCATTTTATTTCACCCTGCCATAACTCCCCCAAGAGCCCACCAAACTACCCTCAGAGTTAAGAGCTTTGCTCCAGTTTTACAAGCAAACAGAGGAGGAAAATTCGTGTGGGGTCCGAAAACCATGAAAATAAAGCCTCTAAAAAAAGAAAAATTTAAGCTAAACCACAAAAACTAGCTCTAAAAAATATTATAGACCTGTATAATAAAGTGGGACAACAACCGAAGCCATATATTTTGACATAAATGGGATTTCAATAGAAACCAATTTAAGGCTGCCACTTGGGACTTTATTTATTGTTTATTCAATTTTTAAAGTCCATTGTGTGTGGGATATAATAGGGGAAAAAATATAAAAGAAAATATTTCAGGGAGCATTTATTGTTACTAAAATTTGGAGAGCTAGGACAAATGTTTAAGGAAACTATTTGCAAACAAGATTGTCAACATAAAACAAGATCAGGACTTCCTTTCAACAATCTAAACTTTATAATAATCTTAAATACATTTTTGTTCGATAGAAACCAAGCTGATTATTAAACATAATAAACAAAAAGGTTTGAAAAGCATAATCTCATGTAATGGATTTGTTATTCCACTTTGTAACTAGCCTAAACTATTTGTAGATTAAACTCTCTCTCTTCAAATTCTTATGTACTTTATTTTGATCCTCTTAAACTCATACTTTAATGACAACTACTGCAGTACTATGTGGAGTGGTGGCTTCAACGGCAAAATCCTATGGCTGTGTGCAACCATAATTCCATCCTTTTGATTCTGAACTCACTAATTAGATAAAACCGTGGGTTCTCCCGCAGCTTTTCCAGATTCTATGGTTGCGCGCATATTTTTGGCATTTTAGCGGAGTCCGAGTGGCGAGCAGCAGCGAGTTGCAAGTTGCTAGTTACAAGTTTTGGTGTTGCCGGGTGGCATGTTGCACTGTCGCCTGGTGACAAAGCAGCGTGCCAACTTCGCGCTGGAAATGGGCAACAAAGACCACATGGGGCGCATCGGATGCACCGAAAAAAGAATCCTTATATAGCCCTTTAATCAAACTAAAAAATGTTGAGGAATATAGGATTAAAAAATATACTTCATTTTTGTAAGGAATTCATTTTTTGTATTTAAGTTAATGAAAGAGCTCCAAATAAGAACACTTCATTTGTTGAGTTGATATTACAAACTGATTTT
>JAEIIJ010017891.1:0-39234 GCA_018904815.1 Drosophila ogumai | reverse complement strand
ACCGAAGTTTGTATACCCTTGCAGATTGCAATTGGATCATTAAGAATCGAGAATAAAAAACACTATTAATTAGAAATTAATTCACGATCATACGAAATTATATGAACAAGCTCCGTTATTTTCATGCCATAAAGTATTTTTTTTCCTACAAAACAAACCTTTGATGTCGTAGATATGTATGTTTAAAGCCAGAATATGATATATGAATTTTAATATAAGCGATATTTCAAGCTATAAGCTAGATGCAAATTTTACAAGCTTTTCCAGTTTCAAATATCCTAGAGCTAGCTTACAATAAGCTAAACTGGCAACACTGAGGAGGAGCGGTGACTGTGACTGTGAGGAATATAATAAGTTTTCCGCTCGCCTGGCAACAAAGTTGGATGCATTGTGGGTGGCGAGTATCAAACAATGGCAGTGCTCTGCTTTTTGCTGATAAGAATGATTGGAGCAATCGCAAAACACAACAACAATGTACAAGCGGTGGATAGAGAGTTCAAAACAAAGTCCTTCCCAATGGGTCTTACTTGTCCATCCGTCCCAATTGGATATTGTCTTCTGATTCCTAGGGTTCACGACTCGACTAAAAGGTGTTCAAATTAAAGATCATTGGTTATCGATGCCCTTGCCTATTTAATTATATTAAAATTAACTTATTATAATAACAAAGGTCCAGGGCCAAGGGAAAATGCAAACGAGGCCAGCCAGCCAGCCGTTCGTGATAAGGTGCAGTTAATTATCATTTCCATTCCTGATTGCATTCACATTCGTCACAGTTTCGCGCCTTCACCCACATAAACAAATCAATCGGATCGGAATATATACCCATATATGTATGTATGTATGTACCTATGTACACGTGTGGAAATGTTTAAATATATCGCATTGTTTGTTATTGAAACAATGCGCCTACACATTCAAGTCGAACACAAACATTTATTTTTCGACTTTTCTCTCCGTTTTCTTTGTTTACTTTGCACATTTGAATAGAGCGCACGGCGAGTGGAGAGGTCAAATTTATGCATGACCTTCACGGATCGGAGAAACTAATTAACTAATTCATTGAGAAATTCTTTTTGGTTATCTTATTAATAATTAATTAAGTCACAAGCTATTTTCTTATGGTTTTAGAACAGTTAAAGGCTTAAAAAACGTAAGGATCATGTTTTACAATTTTTAAGGTAGTAAAATTATTAATTTTAATAAACCCCAATCATGATTACCTTAATTAAAATTAATAAGTTAAATATTCGCTTATCTAAACGATGTACACTTTAATTTTGATGGGTTCGATATCGGGTGTAATTACCCCCTGTTAACCGCTTACCAAACGGGTTCCTGAGTTAACTCTCCACTAGAAACATATGGAAACTCAGATTCGAATTCGGATTTGGTACTTAAAATCCCCGATTGCGGTGCCAAACAATAAAACATAAATGCAGAACTCGAGGCGAGTTAAGTAGGTGCAAAAGGCGATGAATAAGCACAGGGGACAGTAAAAACTTAAGACCGAAATCAATCTGTAAATTGGCGCAAATAACTCCTGCAGGGACATAAATCAGAGGGCATTACGGATCCGAAGATCCGGAGATGCCGAGATAAAGCCACTTGACGGGACTCCCAACTGCCAACTGCCAACTGCCGGGGATTGATGGCGAAAGCCAGGAGAACTTCGGAGGACGAGCAGCGGACGTCATAATCGTTTCAGTGACAAAGCATAAAATTTGAGTTTTACGATTTAACTGGGCCATAAAGCAACCAATTAGTGTCAGTGGCGGTGGCGGGATTCCAGGGGGGGAGTGGGGCTTTCAGCCCCTTCTGGGCGGGGGCAGTGCGTGTGGATTGAATACTTGCCTACGGTTATGAGTGTGAAATGCGTTTAATTGCTTTATGATAATTCTGACAGCTCATTAAAAGAGTCCACAAAGAAGCCTTACTGTTTACCGTTTACCGTTTGCCGCCTACCGGCTTCTGTATTTTCCCTGTATTTTGGTATTTGCGTTTTCCGTTCAACTGACTTTTTAAGGAGCTGCCTAATATACGACTTCCCCAAGAACCCGAACTTGAATCAGATTCTGAATCCAACTCAGGGGCAGGCCCACGGTAGGGAGCCATAAAAGTGAGGACAATTTCGTTTTATTTTTTATGACAGAGCGTCGCCTGCGGTCTCCAGTTCTTCATTTTTCCACCAGGTGAGTCCTCCTCGATTCGCATGTGTGTGTGTGTGAGTGAGTTGTGCAGGTGAATAATTTTCATTGCCGTAAATCACTGTGTCAATCGCCGTTGTAATGGCCGTCCAATGGATGTACACGAAAATGGAGACATTGAAGAGGATTTATGGCCAGAAAACAAGGGGGAAAGATACAACAGAATATAAATATATTTCTATAACTTTGCTTAGTTAATTAGAGAATTTTATTGGGAAAATGAATATGTTTAAAATAAAACTGAAATTTAGGGGGTATTCAAATACTATAATTGTCTTAAAGGTACATTTATTATTGGATAGTTTCTTAAAAGAGCATAGCAAATTTTAAAAAGTAATAGAATTAGTAAATTAATTTAGTTAATATGGAAACGTAAATATAATTAATTTCGAACTGGCTTGCTTTTATGCATAATTTAATTATAAGAGGAAACGAAGACCACAATAATTTCTTATCTCAATCAAGTGCCGTGTGTGGCAAATGCATTTGCCAGAATCACGCCCAAGGCCTAGACAAATTGCTCTTGCAATTATAATTTAATTTATATGATTGATTGTAGTCCAAAGCAAATGTAGGCTTGGCCAATCGATTAGAGTTTGGCCGGGCCAAGAGCTAGCAACCGACTTCCAACCGTCAGAGTCATTGTTTATTTGAAAGTCAATCTTCAACCAGAGTGCGCGGCAGCGGCACCAAACTCTTTCAAGTCCGGGATCCTCCGGCAAAGAAGAACTCGCTCCTCGAATAAATAAAATAAAATGGCCAGCAGGCAGGCGAACTAGAAGGCTGGCAGGAAATTTGAAAACAAACAAAAGCGGCCCCAAGGTGAGTTTGGGTAAACAAAAATGAAGAATGTTCGCTGATTGACACTATCCGGTGCACGGGCATGGTAATTGGTAACTGGGGAATGCATTTCCATCTCCATTTTCATTCCAATTTCCATTCCGGACCCGTACCTGGGCCCCACTCCCATTTAGCGTTTCCGCCGCGGCCATATTTCAATCGAACTGTCCGGGAATATCTGATTAACATGGGCGGCATCCCATGGGTTTATTAAGCCATAAATTAAGCGGGAATGCTTCTGCAGCTTTTGATGGATTGCTGCGAGAGCTCCGAGCTGAAATAAACCAAACTAAACTAAAACTATTCGTGCTGCCCCAGCAATTTTTCATTCCAACTAAAAAGCGAGCGAAAAAAATTATTTAATTTACCTAAAAGCTTTGGCAGCTGCTGGCGTTTCCCCAATTTTTCGCTGCATTCCCTGCCCCATTCTACACATTTTTTGTTTTCTCTTTATTTTTTTGACAAAATGAAATATTTAAGCCCCTAGGAGAAGCGGACTAAATCGAGGCTAGGAAACTTGAAATACTATATTCGTGTGTATCTGTGTGTCCGCGTGTGTATCTCTGAGATGTCTGAAAGCATTTCTACTTTAGTTTTCATTTCTGGTTCTCGGTCTGCTTCTGGCATTCTGCCTGCAGCTCTTTGTTGTTCTCCTCCCGCCGCCCATTTTATATTCTTTGATTTCGTCGAGTTTTCCCATTTCCATTGCGTACGTATCATCATCATCATCAGTCGTCCATTGTGTTTTCCTTTTTGTTTTTTCGTGTTTTCCCTTTGCCAATTTTTTGTTCATTTCTTGGCGGCCACCAAACACTCGAAATAAATTTGGTTCTGAATTCATTTTGAAAAATTTTAAATGGTAGGTCGCGAGTTAAAAAGAATATTTAAGCCTTTAGCTTAAATTTCCAATTTAAAGATATTGAAGTTCGACAACCAAACTCTTTAAAATTTATCCGAGTGCACATACACCTCACTCACTCATTCTCAACTCGTCTCCTTCGCATTTTCGTTTCGCATCATAATTTTCCGTTCGACGCCGACGACAACAAAAGGGAAACGACATTGAAAATCACGTTCCTTGGAAGCAACCAAAGGAACTGCGAATTCCTTGGCCTGGGCTTCCGTTCCCTCCTCCTTCCTGGCCCAACCGGCCGGAACGCCCACATAGTTCGTGTTGCGTATTTAGTTGGGACAAACCATTACACCCAACCCCATCCAAGCTCCTCCATAAGCACATCTATATATTGGTCTCCAAGGCCCCACTTCTGCCAGTCGGAGGACTTTTCAAATGTAAAGGCTGTAAGCAAAGCACGCGCCAATAAACGGGGATTCGAGTTGGCCAGTTTCAGATTTCCGTTACGTGTTCTTGGCCATTTACCGGCTGGCTTTCGAGCACGATTCCTCCGGCTCTCTGGTCGATGCCATTTATCGGCCATTAATTTAATGCAGCAACTAATGTTGATCTGCCGAAAGTAAATCGGGTTTAGTTTACGAAGGAGAACTAATTTACACATTTCGTAAGTCAGGTATATAGGTATAAATATATATATATGTATACATACATAGTTTATATGAATGAATCAAAATAAGATTAAGATTTCCAAAATTAAACGAGAAAGGAGCTAACTAACTAACTACCCCCAGCAAGGGTATAATGATTAATTTGCTATATTAAATGTCAATGTATTGTCAAATAATAAAAATACTAGGATTAAACATAAATAAAAACCAGACGAGGTCGTAAAATCTCTACAAATTGAAGTCTGTCAATATAATAAAAAAAGGCTACATTCATCTTACATAAATATCCGTTATTTCCAAAATAATATTCTTGTCGGTAAAATCTTTCAAATAAATCTTAAAAGTTGTTCTCTTATCTTATTAATAATAAGCTAAGTAGACTCAAATAGTGATTTACTATAATAGTTCCCTGTTGAACGCACCCAATAATTAAAGCGATAAGAAAATAAAGAAATATATATGAAGCTTTTTTTGTCTAACAACCAGCAAAATATTTTGCCCTCGCATTGGGGCCATTGACATTATTTAGTTTCGCAAGTATTTGCATTAGTTTAATCTAGCCGAGCAGCAAGCAAAAGCTCAGCGAAGGGAAAATTATGAGGGACTGATTGGCTGAGTGGCAGCAGACTGACGGAAAATGGGAAATGGAAAATGCAGAGGGCTGGGCGAGGCGAGGGTTCAATTTGTCTGGGCGGCTGCTTATCTTGCCGCGTATAAAAGCAAGTGAGCCACGAACTGCATTTTCCTTTTTCCATCCGCTGGGAAATGTCGCTGCCATGAGCAGCCATCGTTCAGATACAGATACAACCATTGCAGCCGGAGGCTACCTTCGTGCTCTGCTCTGAGCTGATTCCTGCATCTCGCCGCCATATGGCTTCAAATCCTCAGATCCAAGGCGAACTTTTGGTGTGGCGTCATGTGCCAGAATTTTCATCGCCTCGGCGGAAAGGCGAGCAATTTCCCAGGGGTCGTGCCATCACGAAAACTCGCACATGCGCACGAGGAAAATGGCAGTGGGCAAAATGGTTCAATGGGTGGTTGGAATGTGAACGTGGACGTGATGCCGACCAAAACTGGTTTCAGGCCACACGCGAGGCCCGATAAAGGCTGATTTTGCAACTCACTAAAAGGAAAAATATTGGCAATATGCTAAATTACCTCTTTAGAGAATAAGGGAATCATTACATTTATTAAATTATTATAGAAAAATAATATTTATAAATTTTGAAAAATATTAATATAACAGTCAGGATATGCAAACTCATTAAAATCATAATTTAAAACTAATTCTTTGATCATATTTATTAAAATATAAACAATAAGTAGGCTAGAGGCTTCTATAGTCACAATAAAAAATAAATGCATCTCCAAATGGCCACGCAAATATATAAAAACAAAACTTCCTCCGCTTTAAAAAAATTACTTAAAGCCTACAACATTTAATTTAATTAAGTAACTAATGCTCAGGTGTATATTTTGCTACTCCCCACAAAAGCGTCACTCCTTTTTGCGGTAATATTGCGAATAAAATATTAAATCTTATTGCTAAAACCCGTTCCCTCCCTGCACCGATAGGGAATTATTTAACCAAAGCCGCGCCACCGCTTACCATAAATTGCAATTTATGCCCAGCGGCAGGCAGAGTTAACCAGTTAACCAGTTTGACCAGACTTGGCCAACTCGGGCCCCGAAACGGAGGCTCCATTTCGATTTGAATGAAGCAATCGCAATTAATAATTGTCGGATCAGATCGGAGCGGCCATCGCCATTGCATCGCAATTGCATCTGCATCTGTTTTAGTTTTGGGTTCGTTGATCCATTCGAATGGCGGACATTCAAGTGTCCGCGATTCGCATTTGGTTTCCATAATTTTTACGACTCTGGCAGGCTCAGGGCACTCCCATCCCGGAGATGGTCAACTGGGGAACTATTACGAGTCCGAAGTCCATAGAAGATGCATCGCGAAATCAATTGTCATAACACATCAGTGATGCCAACAGCTTCTTTATAAAAAAAAGATTAGCAAGACAAGAAAAAATACTTGATATATAAATTAAAAATTAAATTAAATAAATTGAATAAAAAATATATGGGCGAAAGTGGAGTGAAAGGAAAACATTTTATAAAAAGAAGGATAACTTGGCATCACTGTAAGAAACAGTCCCTTTTCAGAGAGTTCGTTCAGCTGGGCAAATATTTGTACTGCCTGTCGGCATGTGGCAGCAAGTATATATCCATAGATACGGATACCAGATCCCAGATACGTATGCCCAACCCGTTGAATAACAACAAAACGAATACAGAATGCAGCAAATTGCAATTTATATGGCTGTCATAAACACAGAGTCTGGCTGCATCACTTTCCCTTTTCCGGGAATATTAGAGACGCTTCATTTTTTGACCAAAAAATGTGTCTCTGTTTTTTTTTCGTTAATTGCATTCAGAGCGTAGCACTCGCAGGTCACAGGAGGAGGTACCTCTGACCCTTGGGTCGTAAACCCGTAAACCCTTTTCGCATATCGCGACCTCGACCGCTGGGCGCAGTGGGAGATCGCCTCCGACGTTCCATTTCCACAGCAGGCGGCAGGATATTCGGGAGTTTTTCTTGTTGTATACTTTATGCAGACAAATTATAATTTATAAAAATATATGTACAATTTATTTAAATATTTTTAGGGATATGTAAAGTCAGCCCCACATTTTAAATTAGCAAAAAGGCATGTCATTCTTAATTTAACAGCTTCGGTGCATGTCCCGTTTAAAAGCCAGCCCCATGTTCATTTCATATAACACCTCCTCCTAAAAGTTTTCTGCTCCATTCGGAGCTTCTTTCCCTGGATTTGTTCCATCGTGACCCTTGTTACGATAACAACGAGCATACATAAATAAATCGGAGCACGAGTGAGCTCCGAGGGCGGGGAAATGGACTGTGCCGCGTTTTCGTTTCCATTTCCATTTGCGGGTGCCGCTAATCTTCGGGAAAACGGAAAATATTAATGAGCCAAAGTTTCTCTTTTATGGAATTTCGATACTGACAGACAGACAGACAGCGAGGAAGGCGAGAAGCTAGAGGAAAACTCCATCACTTTGGCCTGGACATGTTTGTCATTTACAAGTTGCGCGGCCAATTACTTTGAGGACTCGAACCTCGACCACTCTGCTCTCAGGGAAAATGGCTCCCACTTCGCCATCGCCTGTCTCGGGCTGCTCATTATGAAAATGAAAGCAGGGAAAGCCGTTTTCCGCCAGAATTTATGCACACGAGCATATTCCATTGGGGAATTCGAGGTCGCTCGATTGCCGTCTGTTTGTCTATCAAACAAGGAAACTAAAAAGTTTTTCGCAAAAAGCACACAAGCTCGCATGAGCACGGAAAAGTGAGGAAAAAAATTGATGACGCCGTTGATGAGAACGGGGGCAGATGGCTGATGGCGAAAACAAACAAATACCATATAGACAAACAAGCAGCAGCGACCACTCGACGAGACAGACTACTGGGGGCGTTAAATGGAAAGGGGAAGGGCAGTGGATGGGGCGTGGCAAAAGGGCACACGACCTATATGAAGCATAAAAAAGTGCACAGGGAAAAAGGGGTATCGAGTGGGGATTTTAAAAACATTATTATTTAGCCATGACATATATTTAACTCGAGATCTTGAAGTTAGACACTGATTACTTGGGGCGGAATTTATAGCTTAAGTGCTTAATTTATTCTCTTGCTAAATCTAAAATAATTTGTATCAACTTCAACACAAAAAACTCGAAGCAATACTCAACATTTTTAGTAAGTTTCAATAAAAATATTTGTATTTGTTTCTTCTTTCTTTTTACTTTCCAATTTATAAATTGCTAACTCTCTGTTGGAATCCAAACTAAACACCTTACCATCTTGCCAGATTTCAATCTATATAATTCCACCAATTTATATTCTCATTAAAACGATTTTCTCTTAGTGTATTTTGTACATATATGAAGCATCGATGTCGACATAATCGAATAAGCGACGGGTAATGGGGCGCACGGAACACGGAGACCCGCAACTGGACCCCATGGAATATGAATGCATCTCGAGCATCTCCATATAAATGTCCCTCGATGGTGCGTGAGAGTGTCCTGGGTCCTGAGTTCTGAGCTCTGAATCCTGCGGTCCAATCCCCGGGAAGCAACTATGAATTTATTGTATATCTGCTTTTCCGCAAACACGGAAGCGCACTCTGGACAGAGGCGGGGGCTAATGGGTTGGGGGCTCGGTGGTCGGTGGGCCGAAATGAATTGAAATAAAATGATAAGCGTGAAATAATAATGAGGAGCGTGTTCCGGCATAAATCGGTTTGCTCTTCATCCCCACCGAGCGAGTGTTGGGTGTCGGCGAATCGGGAGTATCTTTTGGGTCCTCGGCCGGACGGCCATTTGCCATTTTGTGTGGTGTAATCCATGTAAATCGGCTGTGAAAAGTGTTTTACATGCGAGTCCGCTTGCATGGGCCGGGAAATGGAGCGTAACTCATAGGAAAACTCACACATGAGCAGGGAATTTTCACACATTGAATAACCCTTCAATTACTTATCGAAATTGAAAATGAATACTTATATAATTATTTATAATTTAATATTTTAATACCATACTTCAATATTATTTTTAATAATATCCCAAGTATTTTCGTAATACTTAATTTTACAATTTCCGTTGTGCCATTCCAGCTTGATTATCCATCGACCCCTGGAGCGAGGACTTAACCCGACGGCAGCTGCTTCAGGTGAGTCTCCATCGCGACCTTTTTCATTTACAATATACCCATATTTATATGCATGAAAAATAAAAGTTATAATAATGGGGATGTGCATAAAACTCCATCTGGCGTCTGGGCGAACTATCCAATTGAATTGGGTCGCAGGTGCAACTCAGGCGAAGGAGAATTACTTCCCGGCACTCGAATTTCGCATGCCAGTTTCCATTTTTATTCGCAAACATGATTTTTGCTAAATTACACTCACACTGTGTGTGCGTGTGTGTGTGTGCGGCATGTGAAATAGTTGAGACCCAAAGCAGTACCTTTTGCCATTTATTTTTCACATCCACTGCCAGAGAGATCCCCGCCCTTGGCCGATATGAAAAAAGCAAAAGTTGATCAAATAAATGACGAAATTTCCATATTCCGTCGATAAGAACGGAAACGTGTAGCTCGAAGATTTCCATCGAGTCGAATCCGAATCGCAATAGGAATCGCAATGGGAAAATAGGAATGCCGGCGAGTAAAAAGTTGTGCGAATCCCTAACCCGGGGGTGGTGGGAGGTCCTTCCTTGGGTGGCAACAGGGTTCTGCGCGGGCAGGTACGCGGCACGACTACAACCCCCATCGCTTAGCTAAGTAAATGGGTTGGCTGACGAACGTGACTTCGCCAGGAGCCATATCCCCACTCCCTTGTCCTGGCACTGGCTTCGGTTGTTCAGAGCACATGTCTCCTCCAGCCCCAGATATTAGCAATGGCTGCACAATGGAAGGCCAAAAGGCAATCGCATGTGAAAGTTTAGCTGAGAATATGGAAGATTTAAATGGGAATTAATTTAATATATATATATATATTAGATGCTTGTATGTAATTTAAACCAAGAAAAATAAATTAAATTTCAGTTCTATAAGGTTTTAAATAACTGATTATAATTTAACATTAATATTAGCAAATGCAAACCCTTTCGTTTTTAAATTTTAATTAAATCCTCTAAAGAAAATTCCTTCAATTCAGTTCACTTTTCATCCCACCGTGACAGTTCTTCGCATTTTTCGAGAAAGGCAGCCAAAAGCCAGTCACGATTCCAAACTAATGAGGAATACACGTAATTACATGTGGTTACGCAATATCAAAAACTCGGCTCCAGCACGGGGAATCCCGCCCCCACACGGCTGCCCCAGTGATACGGAATCAATGCCCTGAGACAACCCCAGAAATTTAATAAACACGCAAGTGCACGGAAGTGAATTATCCCGTCAGTCAATTATGTATGTTGCCCCGCCTCGCTTAAGACCTGCCTTGGACCTGGAGTTCTACTTCTTCTTGTTGGGGGTTTGGGGCCTCGGGGCTGATGTCTTGAGACGCCACATAAATACCTCGTTTATTTGCCCTTATTTCTGCCTGTGTGCCGAGTTGCCGTTGTTCCTGCTTCATTAAACGCTTGCCGCACTCGCTTCAATTGGTTGCTTTATTTGTGGCTTCAATTTGCCAGCCCCTTGTGCTTTTTAATTAAATCGAAGCCATTGCCAAAACCTAATTAAATTGTCCCTAGATCGTTTCGAAGGAGCGAACTTAGCTGGCATATTGTTTACCTGGGCGCAAATGAAAATAATAAAACGTTAGTTGGAGCAGGTGGAAATAGATAGGGAAACAGTAAGGATTGAAAGAGGTTACGGGGGAAATACAATAAAAGTTAATATCAAGGAGTGATGTCAGTAAAAATTAAGTTATATCTGTCATTTTATTGAAATAGATAGATTTTTACGGTAACGGGGAAAATAATTTGAACAGGTGAAATGTATTTTGTTTTGTCTCTATTGATCCTTTTAATGAGCAAGTGAAAATGTATGACAACCCATATATTTATATTTTTAGAAATGAGAAATTCTTGTATTTTGCTGGTGCAAAGATTGAAATCCCTGCCTACAGCTGTCTCTGCATAAATACAAAACATTTTCCCACAATGTTTAAAATATTATTCAGAATTTTCTTTGATAAATTCTCACTGCACGTGTTTACTCGCAATTTGTTTAAACCAAATTGAACACAAAGTTAAGGCTCACTTTTCGGATGGATGAGGGATGTGCCTCTGCAGCATTTGCCATGTCTGAGAGGCTCTAAATAAATAATGAAATTACGTCTGCAGCGGACAACTCCGTGTAAGTGGCTCCGGTTCCGTTGAATGGGAGTTCATTTGAAATTTTAATCAGCGCGTCGTGCTGCAAATTCCAATTGCGCGGCTGAATTGAATTAATTTAACTAATTTCTTGGATACATTTGCATGGCAGAAACCTCTCCCCGCTCCGAGTAACTTGATTACATTAAAGATGCGCAATTAGAAGGGCCAGCGAATTTCCAGAGTAAGCCACAATCCGATGGAATGGGGAAAGGGTTGCCCGGATGAAGGACCAGAATGGCCAAGGGCTGGGTTAAGCCACCGCCCGACTTCATTAAGTGCCAGAAGGTGCTGCCAATTTGCAGCTCCGGTCCGCCCTCACCTGTGCGGCACTTTGTGGACGGGGGATTAGTTAAAGAGATGCCCCTCAAGTAAAATATTAATGGCCAGTGAGCAGGAGCTGGGGAAAAGGAAAAACAAACGGGGAAAATTGAGCATGCAAGAAAAAAGAGCTCGAAAAATGATGAAATTAAGCAGAGAATATCACTTGGGAAAATTGTGATACTTTTTGAACTAGTTTTAAGATGAATTATTAATAAATAATTCACTATTTGAAGGCTTATTATTTAATTATTTTTAAAAATAAATCATTTCCAGATAGTGTAAAATTATATTATCTTTTATATAGATTTTCCCAAACTTGTTTTTCTTCGTGTGCATTCGTTTTTCTTATTTTCCCGTTCTGACATTCCGTACTCTTTGAGAAAAACTTGTTGTCTGCTTCGCCTTTGATTTATTTGCGTCAGAATTCCGAAGGCCGCGGCTAATTAAACAAGCCAAGTACAGCAGCACCTTCGGGGGGGATACAGTGGATCGCATCGAGATACACCGAAAATCGAATCAGAAACGAATCGTAAACAAACTTTTGCCGGTTCGGTGGGAGTTCAGTCATAAACAGCTGCACACCGAACGGGTTCAAGTTGAGCCAAGAAGCTATTTCGAAATGTGCACGGAGAGAAATTATACGAAGACTAGGAATAAAAATTTTAAAAAATAACTTACAAGGCAAAGTATTTTTTATTGTTAAAATATTTTTTAACTGTAGTGATAAAATACTATTTTAATTACTATTATATCTCTAATAATTTAGTAAATTATTTTTTGTGTATCTGGGACAAAGTACTGAAACCATTTGAACTCGAATCCCGAAATCGAATTTAGAACTCACGTAGGAACAGTGGGCACAAAAGTAGCAACCACTATGCCAGGGTCGCCCTTTCTCTCTCCCGCTTCCTCTGGCCTCTAGGGCCGAGCGCACACTGCATCCCTGTCGCACTCGCACTCACACTCGCTCACACGCACCCAGGTAGCCAGCTCCTGGTGCGGCGGCCATTGAAGCTGGCGGCCATTCGCACCGCCAACCCCCGCCTCGGCCATCGACTTGGGCCACTCCTGCCAACGGCTCTCGAGTGAGGCTGAAACTGCGCAAAACAAAGCGAAATCCCTCACAAACTCACGTAACCTGAAATTGACTCGAGACTTGAGCCTGAATCGAGGCGAAAAATCTGTTGTTGTCGGAATTAAATTTATATTCTAGGCTGCAGTCCCCGCCCCCCGTCCCCGTTTTTGACCCCCGCAGACCCAGTAGATAAAAAACTGAAAACTGAAATTTGTTTGGGTTTTTTTAGAGGGGACTCTGGGTGTGCGTGTGTTTGCTTGTGACTCATAGAGCCACATTCGTTGTATGATTTTCTTTTTGTTATTTTTCTTGTATATGCGTGCTGGGGCACATTTATTTACATTTTTTAATGCACCCAATAAAGAAAACAAAGCACAAACAAGTTTTCTTTTTTGCTTTTATTTTGCAGCCCTGCTTTATTCGTTTTTAAGTGGGCACAACAACTTGACTCGCAGATATTTCGAAGAAACTTATATTGGCTTTGATTTATGTGACATACTTTATAATGATATGAAATTTTAAACAAATGATATGGCTTACATTATTAATAGAATTTATTGGTAATAAAATATATCGCAGAAATGTTTCTTTATCAAAGTAAATATATACATATTTTAAATATGGAAATTGGAGAAGAATATAATGAATTTATTTATTCTTTGTTTTATTTAGAAATTGAAATACATTACTAAGGCATTTTATATTATTTATCCCCTTAAATCATTGAATTTAAATTTAATAAAATTATGATTTAATTTCTTTATATATTAATTAATGTGCATTATTTATTCGATAAGCCAATATTAGCATAGTTGTACGTGAATTTTTTATTATAATTTCCACTTGGGAGATCTCTCCGGGTTCTGCAAGCATAAAATATGAATGATGACCCTTGTTGCAGGGGCAATTAACTTGCGGTGCTGCATCGTAATGTCTGCCAATCTCCTAGAGGGGAGATTGAGATTAGAATAGAGCTCTGCAGCACTAAAGGGGGAGTCGAGCGTTGAACCCAACTCCAGCTCCTAGTGGGGATCCGCATAGAAATGGCTACATTTCGGGCCAATCCGAGGCGGGGTCCCTCTCTGGTTATATGGCCAAAAAAACTCGCTCAGCCCGTGGGGAGTGCGCAAACTTTTTGAAAAATTCATATTATTTCTAAGTAGTTGCGGGCACAAACTATGAACTATGACCTCCGCCAGCGAAATTGCGCGGCTTACGAGTTCGAGCTCCGGGGAGCAATCGAGGGGCCTTATCAGGGGGATTTATGCCAAATGATGGCAGATTGCCAAGCTGCCGAGAGAGCTACAACTACATACTACAGGCTGCGCGGGGATTCGGAGATGGAATGGATACGGATTCAAATGGCAATGGCCACAAAGCCACGGGGCTGCGAGGCTGTGAGGCTGCGAGGGCGGGGCAACATGCTTTTTAGTGTGTCTGTCTCTCCACTGCTTTTCTTTTATTTTCCCTCATTTTTGCGCATTTTCCTTGGTTGTTTTTTACAATTTTCTCTCGAGTATAATGGCTAGAAAAAGTTGCGCCATCCCCGGGAATTCAAGTAACTGAACAGTGGCACGAAGCAGTAAATTAGGTGAGATGAGAATAAAATATTGGATTTTTAAGGACTTTATTTATCAACTACAACAAACTACTTATCGTCAATTTGTATTAATAAAAATGGTTCATTGACTTAGTCAGTAAATTTTTAAATTTCTCCCATCCCACTGTGCGGCGCTTGACATTCGCCTTCTGCTGCGCTGGCCCTGGCAGTAAGCAGTTGGCAGTCGGCATTGCCACCGTGGAGCCAATTTGTTGCGGTTCATCAATATGCCACACCACACACATCCCGCCCGGTCCGGCACCGCATCCCCCTTGTACATATTCCCGTCTGTATCCCCATCTGTAGCCACATCCCGCCAAATGGCCAGGCCCAGGCCCGAGACCAAGCTCCCGGGGAGCCAACCAGAATGCCATTCGGAGCCAGGCGCAAACGGATGCGGATGTGGTTGGGCGGCTCGGCTCTCCTCGCCACGTTCCACTCCCTCGAGGGGGATGGGGGGCGTGGCAGTGGCCGTCGAGGAGCTTAAGTGGCTCCACGTACTGCTGCTGAAAAAAATATGTGCATAAATTTAAAGAATCTCAATTTACTTGGCCCGTGTTCTCCTCCGTTCTGTGCCGGCTGCTGCAAGATTTCGTCTCCGTTTCTGTGTCTTTTCGATTCTTCAATTCTTTACACTGGAAAATATTGCAGGGGCTTAATGATTCTTTTTTTTATTTATTATTTTATGTTTTAAAAGCTTTCTCTGTTGTAGAATGTTATTTCTTTCTTAACTCATTTTTTAACGATCCTGAAAGTAGTTCAATGTAAAGATAATTATATATTTTATCTCTGTAATTTTCAAGTCGTTTCGATCACTTAATGTTGTTCTAAAAATGGTACCTTCTTTTTCTCTGTGTACCTGCTCAGCCTGGTGATTTGTGAGCTCAATTATGGTACATTTTCTTGTCTTGCCCGCCGCCTCCACTTCCACTTCCACATCTATATCTACTTCCATAGTCAATCCCCTCCTGTCGCTCCCGCTCCACCTTGGCAGTGGTCGTTTTTTGTGGTTGTCACTTTGTTATTTATTCAGCGCCATGTAGCAGGCAAGTCTGGACTCGGATCTCTGGGATTGGGATCGGGATTGGGTCTGAGGGTTGCGGCAGTGGAACCGGGGACCTGGCACTTGGTTGGAGATGGCGATGCCGTTGCCGATGCCTCGGCTGTTAATGAGTTCGTTCGTCTTCGCAGCTCCGCATTTGGATGCTAATGAGTGGATGGCATCCAATAAATTTAGTTCGCGGGCTTTGCTTTTATCGCTCCACTTGCATAATTCTGTTCACATTCTGTGCGCTGCAGGGTTGCCTTTGGGGGTACAGAGGTCAATAGAAATTTATGGGTCGCATTGTTAACGCCACTGATTACAAATTATTTGTATTGTGTATTGCCCCCTTGCAGCTCTGCAGAGGCCTGCGTCCCTGATTACTGATTGCTGTTTACTATATAAAATATAGCGAAGATATCCTCTGACCACTAGCTGCTGGCTGATAACATTTAAGGGTTGCTAAGTCTGCGTTTTCTGTTTTGTTATAAAATAAGCAAATTATCCATAGGCTTGTCAGTCTTATGTAGGTTTAATATAAAATATGCAGCTGTAATTTGATTAACTTAGCGACTATATTATATGCTGTTCTGTTTTTAGTCAGACATCCGAGCAGCTTAATTCATTCATTGTGGTTTTCACCATATGAATCGGTGTTGCCTTCACGGTCCACTTAAAAATCACTGATAACAGCTTTTAAAAACTAATTGACTGATAAAACTAAATGGTTTTCTATTCCCTATGCTCTTCATGTTATCAAAATACAGTCTTCGTTTCAAATAAACTGCCGCCTGACTTACTCAGTTATGAGAAGACAACTTAATTAAAATTTATTAAATTCAATGAATCAATTAAACTCCCGATTTGTCATCAAAGGTGTTTTATATTTGAAAGTTTAAGGGTTTGTCTTGAGATTTAAAATATTTTAAAATTATTAAAGTAGCTATAAAATATTATTAGGTGCGGCATTTATACGCAAATCTTTGGTATATGAAATCGTTAACATCATTTCATTTTTGAAATTACTGTTTATAAACATTAAAATTTCAAAAATTTTGACTAAAATATTTATTTGTTAATAGTTATACCCAAGCTCCATAATCCAACTGCTAAAATCTAAACTTTTACTGCAAGTAAAATACCTAAAAAAGCTTAAAAAATGTCGTGCTGCCGCACCTATCGATTTTTGCCACATTCTAAATGATGGCCAAGTAAAAATAGAGCTCTCCAGACTTGTAAGCCCCGAAGAATATCGCCTTGAATCCACAACTCGGTCAATTATCGTCATGAGAAATGTTTTCTCCAATTGGCGCGTGGATAATTGCCAAGTGACAAACAAGATTGTGTGTGTGGCAAAGCTAACCAGATTTACGCAAATTCCACTGGGAAGGGGAAGCACGGAAGTGGAGGGCGATACCCACTCCAAGTGGAAGGCGGCCATTGGAGTGGCGTCTCTTATCTGACGCCTCGCAACTCCAATGGGAGCGGCACGCGGACGCCACCTGGCGCCTGAGCCTGGAAGCTGCCGGCCAACTGGGAGATACGTTATCCTTCGGCTACAACTTCGTCTCGGGAGACGACTTCCCATCGGCAGATAACCACAGGCCGCCAGGGGGCGCTGCAGCGAACTCCGTTTATCTGCCGTTCCGGCGGCCATTTTGGATTTATCTGGCGTCCCGGCACTCGGCAGATATGCGTCCTTTTCTCGCACATGCGCGCAGAGTCGTCTTGAGGCGTGGCAAAGCCGGCGTCGACAGAGGCAGCAGTGGCGGCAGCAGCGTCGCCCACGCACACCAATGCACGCACAAATACAGGCGCAGTATCTGTCGCCCCACCGCCCCCTCGCCCAGGGGTATATCGAAGAAGAAGGGGTCTCAGCGCGTGTCTTCCATTATCCGACGGGGCCAGCCTGCTTTTCATGGCAACGCGGGTTGCAAGGGTTTCGAGCTGGGGACCTGGGCCCAGGGATTTGGTTTCTGGACTGGGAATTCGAAGCCGACATCCATGCAGGGCAGCAGCGGGTTCGAATGCGCATGAATAGCGCAGCGTAGTTCAGATACTTCCAAAGATAAGTTGGCAATATAGATTTTAAAATTAAAGAACGTTTATTTCCAAACAGAGTTTTGCTTAGCAGACAGAATAGAAAATAATAGTACACATTTCCACTTTGTTTTAATAAATTAACTATTTATTTTTAATTTTATAAAAATATACAGTTTTATAAAAAAATACAGTTTAAATAATGAATTCCAAATTTAATAGTTTCTATATAAATGTATTCTCAATTATTAGTATTAATTTCAAATATTCTATAATTGTTTTACATTAAATAAAATTGTTTTAATAATAATTGTATAGTATTTTCTACATGTTTGCAGAATTCTTTGTTTTATTTACCTTTAATTTTTTGTTAAACAATTTTAAGACTGCCTTTCATCAGCAGTTTACATTTAAGAGACGATACATATACCAGCAATATCTTAAATAAAAAGCTTAGTAACATATTACATTAATTAATTGGGTGATAATGCAGGAATTAAATATAGTTGCATGCCAAAACCAAATAAGACAAAACGAAATCAATCTGAAACCAACCTTAAAAACTAAACAAGCGACTTGCCGACGGCAAGTGTAGCTCGCTAAGAAGTCCCCCCTTCTAACATTTTATTTATTTTTCGTTGCGTAATTCGCCTTTGTACGCTATTGCCCTTATGCAAATTGGCATTCTTCGGACCACACACTGGCAGGCAGCAGCTAATTGTCAATTAGCGGACAAATGCTAATGGCGAAGGCCATTGCCGGAGACCGATTCAAGCGGGAGCCTCGCTGTCTTGACTAATTGAGTCCAGAATTCATTCAGGCCACGATTTTCTGGGCTCTGTGGTTTTCGTGAATCTTAAAGTGGCTCGGCGAGTGGCCATGTTTGCATATCCATTCATTCGAAAATAAACGCAGCTGAATTTGCATAACTGAAATGCAGAATTTATTTTAATACTGGCATTGCATAAAACGTACTTCTTTATATGCACTCACACTCCGCTCGTGGAGGATGGGGATGGGAATGAGGATGCGGATGCGAATGGCGGATGAGAACGAGGACGGAGATGGAGATGGAGACGGAGACTCGGGATCCAGCTGGAATTACAAGAGCAATTTATGCAAATGCCCCAACTCGACTCCAGTCGACTCGCCTCGGCTGCATGTCCGAGTCCTCCGGCAGGCCAAGATGGAATATTTCAGTCACGTTAATTCATTCACGTTTAATTCAGGAATAAAGTTCGTAACTTATTTTGTGCTCATAATGCATGCAAATTTATTACCCCTGCGGCCTTATCCCCAGCAGGTGAGTCCATTAACTGTTCGATTTACATCCGATGGCCAGGCATTTGCCCGCTGATTTATACGTATCCCGGATCCAGTCCTGTATCCAGACCGAGCGTGCACTTTGTGGGTCCCTGTGTCTTAACGACTTGATAAGTCGCATTTTCCCCAGTCCCCGTCCCCCCAACAGCTGCCGCATTTCCCCCCGAACACCGGAAATAATTAAACGAGACGAAGTTCTGCCATATTGGCCGAGGCAGAGGTGACGAATTTCATTAGACAAAACTGACAAAATGTCACCAACTGCTGGCTGGGGATATAAAAAAAGTTGGCCAAAATATTGGCCAACACTTTTCTTGGCCAAATTAAAAAGGAATGCAGGCTCAAGTGTTCGAAGCAGAGGCGTAAGGAGGGGCTTAGGAGGTAAACTAATCTAAACATATTTTGTCTTATTTTATTCTTGAAAATAAGTTAAGAATTCGGAAAGATACATTTTGAGAGAAACCCTGGATTTTGACTCCCCCCTAGAGTCACCTTTAAGGCCAGGCCCATTTATATATTTAGTCGTGGGCCATGACATTCACTGAATTGGAGTCCCGTTCGGGAAAACAAACAGACACCGCCTGAGTTAAACGATATATATATATTTTCATAATTCCATATTTGCCGAGCTTATTTGGGTTGTTTTGTTTGTACACTTAGGTGTGTTCTTCCTCCAGCCGAAATAGAAGTCAACATCCAGGCAATTGGGGCACTTACTGTGTATGAGGAGGGAATCTCTCCAAGTGCACTGACAGAATTCGGGTGGGGCAAGTTCTTGAAAAAAAAAAAACAAGCTTTGAAAGTAGCTTAGCTTCGATAGCAAATCCCATATGGCTATGATAATTTTTATGAGATCGGTAGTTTATGGCTTTATAAATGCAAGTAATAAAACTGTGATGCGCATCTTTAATTTCTGAATAATGGCGTGTTTATTATTTTTCTTTTTTAAATGATTTTTTATAGCTTCATAATGACTTTGAATTTAAAAGATTTCCGTTTATTGTCCAATTCAAAACCTAAAGTTTGATGTTTATAAAAATATGAATTTAAATCTCGATAGATAGACACGTAATAATTTAAATAAAATACAACATAAATTAAATTTTAAAATTAAAGCACTATCATAAATTAACCTCTATGATTACCAAACCAATTTCTGTCAGTGCAGGGCCGTGGAACGTCACTTGGCTGAACTGCAACGGCTGCCATCAGGCGAAGCCAACCGACAGAGTCGAGCAACTTCCTTCCCGCCCCCAAAGGCACACAAAGGCATTCCGCATCCGGAATGGGAACGAAGCCATTCTTCCGAATCGTTGCCTTGTGCACAAATAAAGGAAAAGCCAGGGCACGGAATAAGTGCCTATACGTTCCGGATTCGGTATGCGGGCGGATGGGGCGGCCGGGACTCCGGGACTCTGGGAGTGCGAGCTCCCGGATTCACCGTCCGTGTCCGGCATGCGGCATCCTTATCCGGAGCCGCTGCAACTGCTGTGCAAATAATGGGAGGGAAATCGCTGCCTCGGGGGCGGCAGACGACACCTACAACGTCCACGGGGATTGCAGCCACTCGAAAGAGATTTACTTTTGGCAACTGCTGCTGCTGGCTGAAAGGGCGTGTAATCGGGGGTGGATCCGGCTTCAGGACCGAACTGCTCCTCCATTTGCCAACTCCATCTGCGTCTACATTTCGGGACGTCGACACGTTTGGTGTTGGCAAAAGTTTTCTCATTTTGGCAAGATGCTGGCTCGTAACGAAAATTGTCGAGTTCGCCAAAACGCCGATGGGATGAAAGGAATGGAATGGTGCGCGCCATAGAGTGGAATGGCTTCTGGCTCCTGGCTCGGTCTTTCGCCCAAAGTGGAACCGCATGCACTGGCGACATTTCTCATTAAAAGTTTTCCACATTTTGTTGTCTCAACAAACATTCTTATCAGCAGACAGAAGCCATTCCAATAACGAACCCCCAAGAAGGCGGCGAATGCACAAAGCCAAAGGGAAATCGGATCGGAAGACAGGTGTCTGACAGCTTAATCGGATATAATGAAATATGGCTTGCTTAATTAATAAGAGCTTGGCTGTCAGGGAGCGGAATTGGGGTCTCAGGGCTTTCAGTATTATAGGTAAACTTGAAGCGTGTTTAGACATTTTGGAAAACTGAAATGGAAATGGTGGGATAGAATACTCATGTTAGATTAGAAATTCTTGTCGGAACAGCAAGGTTCTCTTTCAACGGATAATAAATGTAAGAAAACTAGTTATGTTACCATTTCATTTGAATATTACAAGATCTTGCTAATAAACCTCGATTCACAAGCATAACTTTACATGGTATTTACTTAACAAACAATTAATTTGCTCAGGCAATAGCTTTAGTTAACCGACCAAGAGAGAATAAATTAAACCTAACTGTTGCAGCAACATTGTATGCTCCGATAAATAAACACGACTGACATCGATCTCTGAGCTCTGCGTTTATACTCTTCAAGATATTCCTAGCCAACGCTTTTCTCGGCCCTGCCTTGAATGTGATTATTTCCAGTTTTTAAGGGCCAATTAAGGAAATGTGCCTTGCCTATGCCACATTGCTGCAATAAAGTATGAAATGATAATTTCCAGAAACAGGAACAGCAACAGAAACAGCGGACCTTGAAACTAAATTAGGCGAAACCTGCGTGCAATTATCGTTAGTTGTTTTGCAAAGGGTTGAGCCGCGTTAGACAAAAGGGTTGGGCTGGGCCCGGACGGATGGCTTGGCTCAATGTCAGTTCGCCTGGCTCATGAGGCAATAAAACAAGGTCGGGACATAAAAAAACGAGGCACAAGAACAAGGCTTGCCACCCACACACACTCGCCGGACAAGGAAGGGAAAAAATAACTCGACAGAGCCAGTTTAAATCCTCGCATTATGGCCGCACAGTGGGCCCATTCACCTTCCTGTGGCCGAAGAGCGGAGCGATCTCGCTTTCTTTCTACGAGCCGTCGATGCTGGTCCGTCACAGTTCCACAGTCCCACGTTTTACGGTCTACGAGAAATGGCCGTAAAAAGTGAGAGTCATTAAAAATTTTACTGCTTCTCAAGGTCGTCGCCGGGGATTTTATGTCACTTTTTATGGCCTAGCTGCTGCTGTGGCTATGACTGTGGCTCCCGCTTCACGGCCATTGCCATTGCCAGTGCCACTCGTAATCGGCATCGCCGGCGACTGACCCAGTTTCCGTCTGGGATCTGGGAAATACCTGGCCAATTGGATCAATCATTTTATGGAGAGCCCATTTGCATGGCCCGAGTTCAACGAACTCTGTGAGTCAGTACAGTGGGTAAGGTTTTTAATACTAGTGTGTGCATTAACAACGTCTTTTTCTTTTTTTAAATAATATTTAACAGTTATGTTTAATATTAAGACAAACTAAATTGATTGATTTAGATATTGTAATAATAGTTCTCTGACATGGAAGACGATATTTGGTAAATCGTATGGTATGGTTAGCTTTGTTTAAATATTTAAAGTCAAAACTCCAATAATTAAAAATTAGGAAAATATTTCTCATAGAAAACAGGCAGAATTTTTCACAATTTTTCAGATAGAGTTTTTAAGCCAAATGAGGCGAGAATAAAAGACAAACAATTATTCCAACTCAAATATATAAACCAACCCGAAAGCGTTTATTAAAAATTCTATATTAGCTCCTTCAGCATCTGGAAAGGAGCTAAAACTTGGACCGAAAGTTTTGGATTATTAACGAGAATCAAAAGTTTTCTGCTTTCCGCATAAAATATTTAATATATTCGCTTGGCTTTCATATCGCAGCCGCACACACACTCTTGATGCCTTATGAAAGTTTTGCCGGCGTTTTCTGGCTTATTTGCGAATTTCGTGCACGCCTCGGAAGCAGGCAGAAAAGTCGGAGCATTTCTGCTTAGTGGCAAGTGCCGAAACTAAATCCAATAACTATATGCTGAAACATTCATGAGCGCAAATTGAACACGTTCCTGCGTCTGGCTCCTGCGAACCGAGCTCGGATCCCGACTTGGCATTAAGTTCAATTGAGCTTGGTTAAAGCAGCAGCGGATGGGATTGAGATTGGGTCTGGGATAGGGATTGGGATTGGGATTGGTCCTGGGACTGGGTCCAGACAGGTCCTCCGGGGGCCAACGCACTCGTCGCTGCAACAGGACGAATTATCCACACCTTCTGCCAAGGAGTAACGAGCATTTTGATTGCAAGTATTTCTCGCAGACGTTTCCCTGCATTTAACAAAAATGGTGGCCAACGGTGGGAAATGGTGGGAAATTCCTTCACTGATTGCACGTTTTCCATTCAGCTGGGGGCCAGTGCTCGGGGTGTGCATTCCCTCACACTTCCCTCCCAGAATAATTGAATCGAGAAATTGCTTCGCCCCATGAAAGGAATCCGATGTGACATTCAATCCACGACAGTATTCTGTGAAATTCAATTTGATTTGCGATTGAAGCAGGAGCTCATGAAGGAGCTTAGGGAAAATGAGAACGCTCTTTCTTTCAAAGAAATATTTAAGTGTGGGAGTGGAAAATATATGTAAAGTTATTTAATTGTTCGTTACTTAAGACTAAAGACACCTAAGACGTCCTAGTAGCACATATTAAGTACTTGTTTCCTAAAGTTATGTTTTATTCTATTTATAATGTTATTATTTCTTTAAGCTTAAGTTAACTTTTCTTATGCCCTATTTAAGATTTTAAATCTAAAAAAGAAATGATGGAAACTTGTTTACACTTTAAATTTACAATTGTATCATGAAAAGCTATCATAACTAAGCTGAATATTATTTAGCACCTTTATTAATAATGTTAACTATTTTCTAGCATAAACAATACCTACTTTTTGTTATTTACTCTCATAAAAAATGAAAATAAAATTGTGGAAAATAAAAACAAACAACAACCAACCCCCGTTAACAGCTGTTTGCCATTATTTAACCCTCGAAATACCCGCCACCTTGGGATTTCAAGGGACTTAAGAGAACCAAAGAGAGCATTTTTGGGGCGCTCAGCGATTGCTTTCGGTTTGGAGTGGTGGGCATCGGCACAGGGTGACTCGTGTGCCCGGCAGCCTCCTCTCACTGCAGTATCTCGGAATAAATAAAAATCCCATTAATTATCATATTTAACTGGGCGCAACGACAGGTGGGAATCAAGAATCGAGAATCGAAAGCTCTAATTAAGCCATTTCTCTCTGCTCCACTCCGGTGGCAATTTGCATTCCAATAGCTCGCAAATCAGTGGGAATCGCTGTCTGAATCTTGGCAGGCAATAACTTTGGCAAGCGATGGGTTTATTAGCCACCAAGTGACATTGCCTCGTAAATAAACGCTGGCAGCCACTTAAATCTTATCTCCATCCATCGATGATGATGATGGTGATGGGATGCTGATGGGAATGGTGGTGGTCTCGATAATGCCAATGGAACAATGGCTCCTGATGAGAAATTTCGTATGCAACCAAAGTTTCTGGGCTCGCGGGAGGGGAGATCAGAAACTAATGGAAGAATTTCGCGATGTCACGAGCTTGAGTTATGGTTAAGTGCACTTTTTGGGCTGACTTTTCGCGAAAACCACCTCCCAGTGCCACCCCGTCCCCCGGTTTAGTCTCCCTTTTCCATTCTCCCCAGTCCAATGCCGTGTTGTTTGTGTCTAAATGCAAATTTTGTGTAATGAACATCGTGCTGCGAGAGGAGTGAGAGGGTGTTCATTATACACTAACATATTGTGTGAAGGGAATATCAGAAAAACAAAACTTTATACAAAGACTAATTTGTATTTATTTGATCTTAAAAATAATATATTTATTTAATTTAATAAAATAATATTATAATGATACATTTATTTATTTCTTTTACAAAAAAAGTTAACAATTCTGCTTAATTTGCATATAAAATTCCCTAAAAAATAACTTAAATTCAAACAGAAAGTGTATTTGTGTTTCGTCATTATTTGAACCTCGCTTTCGTATTATTCCTGTGTTAGCTTCATGTTTGCCGCTCTGCTGCTGCCTGACTATTAGCTAATGCCTGAGCCGCAATTCGTGACGTGCTGCGCCACCTTCTCCCTCCCTTAGATCCACCCGCGACCTCCAACCTCTCACTCCCTCACCGCTCAGCCAGCAGAAAATCCAAATCCAACCCCAACCGCAGTCCTGTTGCTGTTGCTGATGCGCTTCGTAAAGTTTGTGCAGAAAATTTGAATATCGCTTGGCTTGGCAACCCATGGCAGAGGGGGTGGGTAAAGAGGGTTGGGGCATTATTTGGCCATGGCCGACACCCATGTGTGAGTCTGTATCTGTGCGAGGTGGCTAACGTGTTGGCGCGGTGGTGGAAACGGAATTGCAACCACCACCCTCACCTCACGTTGTTTGCACTTCTCCCAAACGCCCGTCGTCTGCCGCCCTAAACTCTTTATCCTGCGTCCTTGCTGGGTTTCTCCCTCAGCTTCTGTTATTAATTTTCCTGCTGCTCGGGAAGCCACCCCTCCCAAAATCCCCTACAACCACTGCCTGGGGCCATTTAGCCCCAATTGCGTCTCGGTCCCAGACTCACAATCAGTTTCAGTTCCAGAAACGCTCTTTGTCTTGGGGCCCGGCGATGCGTTTCATTAATTAACTGAAACGCTCTCGACGAGCTTTGCACGTTACAACAATGAATTATTTATATAAAATTTGTCTGGCATTTTTTCGGCTCCACTCCTGCTGCGTCTTTGTTGCCTTTGGCCCCAGCAGTCGCAAATTGTTGCCATTTTCCTCTGGAGTCCTGCCCAGAAGGCGAAATGAAGTGCATTACTTTCGGCCATTATTGACCAGATTTTTTCTTCGACGTCTGCGAGCTCTGAACCTGGGTATTAACATTTCTGCTTCTCACTCTATGCTTTTCCATTAAATATAGAGAATAAAAAATATATATTTAAGGTATTTGCGTGTCTGGAAGTCATTTTAATGACACTGAATTGCTTTTAACGGCAAACATTATAAGTAATGCCACCTGATATGCAATTCGCCGCTATCTCTCTGTTTTTCTACTCTTTACCCTCCTCAATGGCGTGGCTTAATTAAATTATACAAATACCTTCCCTGCCTGGCCCTCTTCTCCGGGGATTACCAGTCTGGCCTTCTGCAGTTCTGCATTTTACATTTATTCCGCGGCAAATCTCAGCCAGAACAAATTTTATATTTTTTCTCCATTTTTTTCGGTGGATTTTTTTCGGTCTGTTTGCTTCTGGGGGGAAATTAGAGGATTAAATTCAAAAGGATTTTAACCGGGGAGTTGAGGGTTTGGATTCGTCTGGACCTCGCTGTTTAATGGACTTTTATAGTCAAGACACCAGCTGCATTTGCATATTACGATCTTATTCCGCGGGCAGAGAACGCTATTATAATTATGTACAATGTAATGAGATGCTTTTCGTGTAGGAATTCAAGTTGCTTAAAGTTATGGCTGAATTATGCAGTAAAAGGAACGTATTTTTTGTTTTTAAGAATACGTAATATTTATTCTAGGATTATAGAAAGATTACGATTACATTTGCAATGCAAAATATGTTTAATTTGTTGGAGTTACACTACATTGGCTGTGTTTAATCAAATCAATCTAAAGTAATAATAACATTGTCGGAGTTAGCTTATTTTCTGTTAATATCTAGTATCACTAGTTCTCCTATTAATTTTCTTTCAATCCTCTTTTATTTTCAGGTAAATATAACATACCCATCTTAAACACTTAGAGCCGAGTATATTCAATATTTTGGTTATTTAAGACAAGCAACACTCTGGTAAGGTAAACAATAAGCGCGGAACGTATGAGTTTTATTTAGTGTGTTTATGAAAATGGCCAACAATCAGACAAAAGCGATAACGCGACCTAACGGAAGGGGGCGATCGGACCAGCAGCTTTTACCTAATACCTAAACGACGCTCCTGACTCCAAGACTCTCCTGTCCCACCGTACTGAACACAATAAAATAAAATACACCCCATCAATATAAACGACAGTTCAGCCATAGTGACAGCAGCAGCAGCCACACATGAATCACGTCCTGAGCGGTTCAGACCAAGTTCCCAAAAAGGGCCAACACAACACCGCCGTGGCTGCGAGTCGGGAAACAAATGAAAAAGTCTGTACAAATAATGCAGCCATTTTGGATAACAATGGAGGCTAACAAAGAACAAACAACAACATCATCGACCAGGCGGGCGGGGACGAGGGGGAAAAACAGGAAAAACAAAACGAATATATGCGCTGGAAAAGGTGGAATCGGAATTCGATTTAAGCGTTCAGTGACCCCTCCCCCGCGCAGCTTTGCCACATTTATCAAAGTCCCAAAATGCCAACAACGGAGAGCCAAGAGAAAAAAAAAAAAACACACAAAAATGTCACATTCGAATTGAATTTAAATGAGTTTTGTGCTCGTCGAAGGCAAAGGCACAGGCCTTGACTGGGGTTTGGGAGTTTGGGGCTGGGTAAGGGACCGACCCGACCCAAGCCGATTCGATTTGATTCCGGCCAGAACTAGAACCAGAACCACAATTCGATAACAACTCCCAGAAATTATGCCGCCAGGCCAAAGGCAACATTAGTCTGTTCTGCTCTAAAGGTCTTTCCCTCCATTCGATTTCGTTTTCTCTACGTCACTGCGATGGCCGCACAGTGGGCACAAATTGGGAGTAATGGAAACAGGGAAATGATATTCCTTCCTGCACTTAAAATTTACAATAAGCTGATAAGCTTATCAAAACGCATTCGTTGTATGTTTTTGTCTATTTACATTTTTTCTGCTTTACTTAGCTTACAACATATTTTTTCTTCTTGTAAAATAATGAATGTTATTTTTTTGTTTGATAAATTTCTGAGACTCTCAAGGGATTATAATGCCCATAGTGCCCTGACACTTTGCTATAGCAATACTCCGCGAACGGCATCATTAGCATTTACACTTGGCTCGACTATCGATCGACGCGATCAGAGGCTATGCGACTTGACATGGCTCGCTCTGAGCGACGATCATTTTAATTTAGTCCAATCAGAGCCAATAGAATTAATTACGAGGCTAAGACACGGATGGCGACGACGCAATTAGCTGAGTGTTCTGCCCCATAAACAACATGGCACACACATACTTACGCAGGGCTAGTGTGGCATCCGCATGTTTGGGCTGCGGGGAGCGAGCCAAAAATCTGGCAACTAGGTCACGAAAAGAGAGGAGAGGCAGTGACACATCGCCGGGCACATTACGGCGGAGATATAAATAAACAGGCATTCTCCGGGAGTCTGCCCCGCCCTTGCTGGGTTTGGGTATCTCATTTTGGGCACACAGAAAGAAAATAAGAAAAGGAAAATATACTTTGAAATCTTATTGAATAACTTTTAGGCACAAAGATAGATTTTTTATAATATAAACAGTGTATCTATTACATATTTTATAATATTTAATTTAAAATTTATATGGAATTGCTTCCAATTTCTTTCTCTGCATTGTATATCTATGGGCCTCGTGCGGATGTGGCTTCTCCCATGGAACCCCAAGCACAAATGGCCCCATTCAACTTCCTTATAATGGCCTAGCTCTCTGCCCTGTCAAGCCGAAAGTTCAGCTGCGAAGCTCCTTTTGGCCAGAACAGGCCTCGATGCGGCCCATTGTCGGTTGGGTCAGGAAGAATGGCATTTCGAAAGGGGGACAGCTGATTCGGATTCCACAGCTCCGCTGGGATTAAACATTTACGGACAAAAAGTCGGGCGGAATTCATACATATTTATGTATCCATGCAGACCGTAGATACGAGTATCTCATGCCCACACACCCACGTACTCACATATCTACTGCGTATCTGAAAAATTATATTTATATTTTTGGCATTCCCCGATGAGGGGGAAATACATATATACACAAACAAGGCGAGTGTGTATGACATCAAAGAATTGCTAATGAACAAAACTGTCGCCTCGTAATTTAGGGAAACACGAGTTGACATCTGACATAGAAATAGCCGATTTTATTTAAACCAACAAGTTGTTTATTGTAGAAAAGCCTTAAAAGCAAAACTTTAGAATTTTATATTTTATTATTGGATGAACTTTTTTGTTATAAAAGCGCTTACACTTGTTTAACAATAGCTTAAATTGGTATTCATTTGTACATTTCACTTTTCTCAATGAATTAATCACTTTTCTTTATTGACAATGCTTCAAGTGTATTTTTTTGGACAATGTATATATGCCACACCACAAATGGCTACGGCTGTTGATAAACAAATTCACAATTTCGCTTTCGGTGCGGCGTGCCTGGCGATGAATGAGAATGGCAACGATTCCGAATTGTTCTAACCGCCATTAGGACCCAAAAAACTCGGCGGACACTCCTCCAAAGCTCCGACAACGTCAATTGAAGCGCATTTTTGAGACAAACAGAGAAGTGCGGTGGCAACACCTAAAATGAGTTAATGGCCGCATTTATTGCCAAACTGCTATAATAAACAATTTGTTGGGCATTTAATGAATTTTACTACCGCCAACAAAAGCTGGCTGACGAGTGGGGAGACGAAGGGGACGAGTTGGGGGAAGCGGCGGCGGGAAGTGGGCCAAATGCGAGTGGCCATAAAAATGTTTATGATGGATTATGCTCCCGCTGCCGAGCACAGCCACGCTCATCACTCACTTAATGTTTTACGACACTCACTTTCCATGTGGGACACCACCGCGTTGGGGCAGGTCGAGGTCCGGAGCCCAGAGAATCCCTGGTCAATGTCAAGGTGAAAAGTGTGGCCCATAAAGAGGCCATAAAGGTGCCGCAGATTGATTTGAACCGCCGTGAAGAGATGGCCACGACGAGACATGAGGCAGGAGGCAGGAGGCAGGAGGCAGGAGCGAGTGCCGTGCGAACGTGAAGCACTACTAACTGGCACCGGGGATATTAAAATTTTACGGTCAGAAGTAGACGGCTGCCAGACACCTAGACACACTTTTCCGCTCTGCTCCGCTCACACATGCGACACTCAACGGTCGGCAGTAAAAATAAAGCATTATTATGGCCGCCATTAAACGACGCGTCGAGTGCCGCTCAAGTCGCAGCCGGAAGCTGTATCTGTATCTGTTCCCGCATCTGTATCCGTTCCCGCATCCAAACTGGCCTTGTCCTGGGTCTCTCCGCCGGCTCTTGGCCCTGTCTTGGTCTGCTCCAAGTCGGCTTGGCCTGGTCTGGTTCTCGTTCCCATAAAAATAAAAAGGCGCGCGACTAACACGCGAGTCAACTACACCCGCTCCTCTCCCTTTGCGGCTGCGTTTTTATGAATGAAACTCCTCGTTTTTGTTGCTTTTTTAGCGGCATTTTATTGGCTAAATGCCGCACTTGGCACCGCTGCCAAGACAAACAGCCACTTGCTAAACAATTGTAACATTGTCTCGACAACGTTTTTCAGATTGCTCAAAAGTAAAATTTATCGCAACGTAAAAAATTAGAGTTGACTAGTTAACAGACAGTTTGCCAGCAATTACTCAAAGTGACGTTTAAAGGGCATTCAATTCAATTGCATTTTGATTTTTTTTTATTAATTTTTTATTATTTATAATCTTGTAAAGATCATAATACAGCTGAGAGAAGTATAAAAAATGTTTTGTATTTGTTGATAATACCTTATAATAAATTTTAAATCTAGGTAAGGTACACTTATTATTAATAATATCAAATTCATTTCATAATGAGCTAAGTTACAAGACATCAACTTCAACTACAATACACTCTCTTGAGCTCTAATATATTAATGAGTTACTTCCCATTACTTGTAAAAAATCCAATAATCAAATTAATTAAAATTAGTAGTGCCATTAAGCAATTATCAAAGGATATATTTAATGTGATAAACAAAAAGTCTTGTATAGAATTTCAAATTCCAGTTAACCTAAAACGTTTTGACTTGCAACTTTTGTCTATTTTTCCTCCTTCATTATTTTAATAAATTATTTATAAGAGCTTCTTTTATTTATGAATTACTTTAGTCTGTTGCGTTTAACCAATTGCTTATTCCACTTATGCTCTCAAGCCGCGGACGCCATTTAACACCTGCAAATGTTGAAATGGAATCCGTATAGCCACGTTTTGTATTCCACATTGAGTGTTACGGGCTTGGGTGATACGCTTGCCAGCCGGCGACCAATGACATGACTGGCAAGCATTAGCCAGCAGAGTCCCCTAGTTATGTTCGGTTGGGACTTCTTATATCGCAAGTAATCAAATGCCAAAACACGTTTTCAGCGACTGACAAAGAGACCAGACAAAGGCAAAGACAAAGCCAAAGTAGGGGGGCCAAAAGCCCAAACGAATTAGCATATTGTCAACAACTGGCGGCGGGCGGTTCGGATATCAGGGGCATTTGTATAAATATGATTGATTTATGTGACAATTTTCGACAGCATTATGCGGACGTGTCACGCATATGGCTGAAATCAGGTTTCTTAGCCCGGCAAGCCAGAGAAATCTTAAATTAACCGGAGATCTGGCCAAATTTGCATGCTCATTTTCTTCGTATTAAAGATTGCAGCCCAGCCAAGTTTTAACTGCAGTCTGATAAACTTGTTTTGCAAAATGACAAAAAAATATATGTATTAAGAGAGAAAAAAAATCTGGAATAAATTCTAGCAGCTGCGTCGAGTGCGCATGATCTGCGTTGTCAGAGTTTTCAGGGGTAACAATCCGACAATCGTTGACAAAAAGCAGCGTCAACCTACGAGATACATTCACTAATACCAGTTTACCGTGGCTAAATGTCACACAGATACAAAATCAGAACGGGAGGCCATGATTCCTTTTCGGCAGCCATAACGGCGACGGCCATGCGTGAGTGTGCGAAAGGGATGACTGCATACACACTCGCCTGCCATCTTTTTTTCACCCATTGGCACACACACTAAAAGGCCCCGAGGCATATGTGTGCGTAAATGTGACACATATAGCTGGCGACCTCTGACTGGGAAACAACAAAGCCTCAGCTAAGCAAGCAAGCCAGCAGAGGGCGCCATCGTTAAAGGTTGGGGTATTAGCTAGAACTACCCACAAAAGGGAATTTTTAAGGAGCCGTTAATTAAAATAATTATTAAAAGTGTTTAAATAAATCTTACAGCTCCAGAAAAAATCCTATAAAATTCAAAATTGTTTATATATTTTATTTGTTTAATCATTTTCGTATACCAACCGCAGGACCCTGCCTACTTGGTACTTTCTTGCTTCCCCTCTTTGCAGGAAAAGTTTCTGTTCAATTTCGAAAAAGTAAGCCCAAAGCTTGCCCGGTTTTGGGGCGTCGCTTATTTACCAGCAAGCTTATTTTCTGCACACACTTGGGGCACAAGGAACCATGGCAATATATGTAATTGGGCCTGGGCTTGGCAACAACATCCATCCCTCGATGCCGGCGAGATAAAAATCAATATAAATATGTACCGGGGCGGACAGGCGCTGTTCCTATACATGGGCACATATAATATACCTTACGCCCAGGCGTAGGGCGAATACATACAATATTTGCGCACACTTAATGAGCAAATTTATGCGTTTTGCAAAGGATTATGGCGCAGAAAATTTCATTAATTTCATTTAATATTCGCAATAAAACGGAAAACGAGCGGCCGGAGCCAATTTGCATTTGAAGGGCTTTGAGAATCCAGAAGCAAGACTTTAAATCAATTTAAGGCTGCAGCTTACATTTGCAGCATTCCAGCTGGGAGCCACGCCCTAATACCCCAGTATATAGTGAGTGCCGAGCACTTGCCCGGGTTTTATTTAGCGCACTTTAATCGAGCCATCGAACGGCATATTAATATCAATTTTTGGCATAAACTCGGGGCTTTATTGATTCGGGGAGGGGACAGGTGACAGGTGCCTCTTAATGGCCCCGCCTTATCGCGAACCTGTTGGCGGGGCACTCCGCTAAAGGACCGCTCCGACTCGCATTCGCATTCGTTATCTCCGCAAATATAATGCGTACTCGGTGCTGTCTGACTCAGATCGTAAATTGAATGTTTATGCGCGTTATTTGTTGCTCAAGACCGAACAAATTAGCCAATTATATTTCATAAGCGATTCCCGAATCACCTTTTCCCGGCAAGTGCCTCGCGAAGTCTGAAAAATGATTATTTAATTGATATAATTTGTATTTTAAACGCAAAAATGGCGTCGCCAAAGGTATTAGCTGCCTTATTCGGCTAATTACAATGCGCACTCATTTGTTACGTGCGTCATTTTAAACGATTTTTAAAATCGGTCAGCACCGTCTTTAAAATGTTGTTCTACCCTTGCAGGGTATGAAGGAGTCATTTCCGACCCCATAAATCATATATATTCTTGATCAGCATCAACAGGAGAGTCTTTCTGCTATGTCCGGAAGAAAACAAAGAATTTTAAATTTTTGAAAAATTTTGTAAGGGGTTACATCGTTAAAATTTTTACAATTTGACAAAAATTTTGATTTTATAAATAATTAAATTTAGGATGCAGATTTATTAACCTATTAAAAACTAGCACAGAACTGCTTTCTGAATTCAAATTAATGCATTTTTGTTCAAATTACGATCGATTCGGTCACCTGATGAAATTGCAAGCTGCAAAGGTAATACACTCTTCTGCTTCCCAAAGTTAGTTTCCTTTCATTTTTATAAGCAATTTTTATTGTTAATTAAAAAAGGCTTAGCGAAATCATTTATATAATATTTATTTCTATAAATTATTAATATTATGATACGTAAATTAAATGCAATATAAATTACGGAAACCCTGTAATTAATGACCCTTAATTTATTAAATCAAGTTTTTAAACAGACAACGATTATATAATATAAGGTTCACTATTTATTTAGATTCCTTTTATACTATGATTGCACACTTTACATTCTTCTTAAAATTTAAAATTTAAATACCTGTATTCCCCATGTTAAATTTGTTTATTATGAACTTGTGCTCTTAATAAATGCTGCCTACTTTATTTTTAAAACGTTTTCCATTTCCAAAGTTTCAAGTTGTAAACTTATTGTCAAAGATAACAAACTCTACTTTTATTAAATAGGTTTTATGCTGCAGTTGCCATCACATAACTTAACCGAACAATCAGATTTTAATCCGATTTACTCAGTAAGCCAGAGAACTTGTTCCCCGTCTCCAAAAGCAGAATTCAAAACGTTGTCGCCACACTTTGCTCCATGTTATGAACTGATTTTGAATAATACGCTCCTTAAAGTGCAATAACCAGTCCCGGCGACAAAGAAACTTTCGAGTTGTTTAGGGTTTTAAACTTTACGACTTTGCTATTAGAACTCTCGGAACTGAGAGCTTTTGCCAGTGTTTTATTTGTGTCAACAAATCTTTACAAGCCCGCGGATGGAGAGAAAACATCGTAAATGTTTTTCCCACAGATTAAACGGCCATAAAACATGGTTATTGTTCCGCTTCCTTGCATAAACTATTTGATTAACCAATTTGCCTTATTCCAATATATTTCGCACGTTCATAACTCTATGACGTACACGTTAACATGGCTGTATTTCTCAATCTATTCCGGGTCCGATTCTGATTTGTTTTGCCGTCGCCATTTGCAGAGAGACTCGAAGACTGAGGCAGGGGCAGATATCATAAAGACTTCCAAGTAAATTGAATGCGTTCAGAATTTTAATTGTCTCGGGCCACTTTTGCATCTCGAGAACGAAAAACAGACATTCCGTCTGCTGTGTGGGGCTTCAATTAAAGCGTTTTAAAAATCCCCGGGCATATTTTCATGGCCTGTCGAAGGAACGCATTAAAATGGGCGACGCAGTGCCTCGCACTTGACTCTTGTTATAAGTACATCAGAGAGTCAGGGAGTTCGATGTGGGATGTGGATGTGGCTGTGGATGGAGCCCTCTCCGTATAGCACATATATCTTATATCTGTTTCCCTGGGCACCCATTGTCGTGATGTGTCCGCCATTGAAATTCAAGACGCAAACTTGCTGCATTTATCAGGTTCGGTTGGGATGGTGGATCTCCCACTCCTACTCCCACTCCCACTCCTGGCGAGGCACTCGACTCTCTCGACTGGTTGATATTCCCCGACATCGAAATGGGCATAAATATGCCACTCATATAGCACCATTTTTCATTTCGAAACCGCTTGGGGTACGCCTCGGAAATCACTTCAGAATGAGCGATGTCTCTGATCTAATTGCAGAGAGGGACTGGGTTCGGATTCGGGATGCCAACAACAAGCCCGCTCCCCTGACACTTGAGACTCAAGTGCTGGTGGCCGAAAATTCGATGGAAAACTGGTTTTTCAATATTTTCAAAACCATTTCAATGGCACGGCTGTTGCTGTTGGTCAGGTCTCTCATGGCTCATAGTTCGTAGCTCGTATTTTAGTAACTAAATTCCAAGCTGACACGGACAAGTCCCCCCGAACTCTTCTTATCTTTCCGAACAGCGTGACTCGAAAAATGTGAAAATAAATAAATAATTTACTTTGTCTCTGTGGCTTTGTTTGGGTGTTTTTTGTTATATTCCCCGTTCCGAATCTGGTAAATATTTATGCCAGCCCGACTCGAACCGAACTCAATCTCCGTCGTCATCGCGACCATATCTTGTGGCGCAATTCCTACGGTCCTGAAATTAACACATGTTCCGCCAGCGCTACATATCTCCGGCCGATCCGTACTCCTCTCCTCTGGGGAGCTGCAGCGGGGAATTTATGAAGCGGTTCGAGGTTCGAATGCATTGAATTTTAATATTTCTCTTGGCACTCCGGCCATTGGGAAGTCGCAGCGCACCGCATCCATTTCGGTTATCGCCCGGCCACTTTGGGTCTTTGGACATTTCAGATATTTTTTTTGACAGGGCAGTAAATCAATCAGGGAGTTTACCACTTCTCCGAACTCCGCCTGCATCGATATATACGATCGGTGGCCGTGCATTAACATATCTGGCCTGACATTTTCGAGGCATTTAATGCTGAATTTAAAATTCAATTCGATTGGTAAAATTGTTTTAAATTGTCGAAACGATAAAATTAATTGGATCTATCGCCTGTAGAACAAAAAGGTGGTTCCAAATTGGTTTCGTTGTTGATTGGGATCAAAGTAAAGGCATTTAATGTATGTCTTGAATCGATGTTTATGTAATAAGAATACACACAAATTGGGGTTCTAGATCGTATTTAACAGATAGATTTATATATTCAAATTAAATAAAAAATTCAGCTTAGAAAGAAATCAAACTTGGCAATTACTTGGTAAAATGTTTTTAATTAATATCCTTTTTAAGAGTGTTGAGACTTATTTTGGTTTTTTTACAACGCAATTTCCGGCAACATATGTTCAACCCTTCAAAAACCTAACCCCTTAGATATATTTACAAATTCCATTCATTAATTTCGCCTTGAATTTATTAAAAAGGTTGCTCACACACTTCGTGCCATTTGAGAAATGGCTAAGCAAATGTTTCTCATCTTTTTAAGCGATCTTGAATGCTTAACCTATGGACACGCCCTCCTGGAAAAACACGGGAGGAGGGAGGACTTTCAATTGAAGGCATTTCAAAATAAACGGCATCCTGTGATTAAGTGGAATGAAAGTAAAACGCATTTCATTTCATAAATAGGTAAACAACAACAAAATGGGCGGCTCTCGCCGGCTGCCTTTTGTTGTTGCGGTTTATCAGATGAAGGAAAAGGAGAAAAACTCCGGAAAAGGAGAAGGGCCAAGGAGGAGGACCGATTTCCATGGGAGCAGCGGCAACTGCTGCCATTACAAGGATTAAACGGGACATTTACATGCCGGGGATAAAGCCACCCCAGAAGCGACCGCATCCTTCCGTCCGCCTTTCTTTTCCCTCCTTGCACCAGGTGAAATGGGGTGGCCCTTTTCATTTCCCCCCTGCCCTTGGCCTTCCCTCTCCCTTTCCCTTTCCAATATGGCAGCCATCGAGGGTTCAGCGCGGGGGCATGGCCAGCAGCAACTTTCGCTTTCACTTTTCGCGCAGGACGAACTCTGATTTTGATTTACGGCCTCTTCTTTTTACGATCCTGTGCCGGGGAATCGCAACAATTGTCATCTCTCAACCCTGGAACCCTTTGTCCCGCAACCTGACGAGACGGCCACGGCGACGGCAAAGGCAACGGCAGCGGCAGCGAATTCGGGGTTCCATTGAAAGGCCCAAAGGAATATGAAAGGACAATGAGGCTCAGCTGCCTGTTTGGCAGCATTTTGAAATCCATTTATGCCGCATATCATAAAAAATAATACAGAAATATGCGCCGTGAACAAGTCGCCTGTCTGTGTCTGTTTGGTTAAAACAAATTTTACGCTTCGCCGTTTCAGTTGCAGGGAAAGGGTCAACTCCTTCGCGGCTGGGCACCTGATGCAGGTAAATTCGCTACCTTCGGTTGGGAAACTTTCTCTTTGCAACTCCTACACTGGAAATAATGTTTTGAGAAACGAGAAAACTATGTTTTAGGCCGTGTTGAGTTGTTTAATTGCATCTTTGTTCAGCATATTATAAACGAAATAAATAGGTGAATGGAAAGGGTGTTTGGTCGGGAACTTTACCTCTTATTCTAGAAAAATTCCACTGCTACCCTGAGCCTTAATTCGATTGACAATTTATGCGCCGCACGCGTAATTAAAAGTGCTCAGCTCGATGGGCTTCCAATTTGGCGCAAATGAACCCACCCACGGCCAATTACTGGCCAGCAATTACATTAACTTTTGGCAGGACCCCAGGATGGCCATTATTAGGGGTCCTCGGCTCGATTTAGTGGTCCAATCAACATCCCCTGCTCCAGGCCATATGCATATATGCAAGGGGAAATTGATCAATTGGGTAAAATTAAGGAGGCACTTTGGTGCTCACTTTTTGGTGGGGTTTCGTGTCAACGTGCCGTTGGACTCATCAATAAATAAGCCAAACTCCGGCCGAAGGACATGACTTCAGTTAGCTGAGTTCAGTTGAGTTAAGCTGAGTGTTCTGCGACGTAAGTTGGCTGATTAAATGCGACTTTGCCACATGGGGAAATTTGGGATAATAAGAGTTAGCGGAAATGGGGGTAAACTTTTATAATTATAATGGGAAATCGCTTGACAAACGGTTCAATCTTTGGCGTAGTTTCAATATAATATAATGATTATTCTAAGGGTTACCTGACACAATGTCACAACAAGCTGAGACCTTAAGGGAAGGATTAATTAGTTCTAAATTGATTACTATTACTATTATTAATCTATAAAATATCGGTATTAATTTTTATTTATTTGGTTTTCTAAAGTCTAAATACATTTTGACATTGAAATTCTAAGCCTAATGGGAAACTAAATTAGAGAAAACGCATCTCAAAAATCAACACGCAATGTCTAAGAACAGTTTTTCGCTAAACTTTCACACATTTTCGGTGGAAATTCAATGCTTTAAGCTGATTTTCATGGCCGATCAGGCAACTGACATCTCTGGATATTGAGTTTCCCCCAATAGGTTCCCTATCTCCCACTCCCTGGAATAGTTTTGCCGTTGCCGTTTCGCTATCGTTCGCCATCATTGCTGCTCTGCCATCATCGTAAATTACACGAAAAGTATCTATCTTTAGTTGGCAATGCAGCAATTTTATTAAAATTCCAAAAACCCACCCGCTCGTCGTCGTCGGTTGGCTCCTTGGAGCTGCCATGAATATATGTATGTGCTTCCACTTATACTCGCAGCTCCCCGAACTTGGACAAGGACGAGGATTCACCCTCCTGGCAGAGCCATCCAGCCATCGCCATATTGCAGAAATTGTGTGGAGCAAATAGTTTCCCCCGCTGCTGTCGTTGCTTTTATATAAACATGAGGCAAGATTAGATACAAATTACACGCCAGCTTCCCAAGGTGGGCAGCCACCTCGTCCCCGTCCTCGTCCTGGTCCGCATCCCTCGTTTGGCAATTTGCTCACCTTGCCTGGGCCTGGGCTCCCTTCGGTCCTTCTGCTCCTTTGGCCTCATATCCATAAGTTACCAACGCAAAGTATCTCCAGTCCGACAGCTGCAATAAGAGCAAAAAAGTTTCGGGAGGCAAGTAAATGGCATTGCTGGGGCCGCACCCACTCCTGCTTCGTTGTGTATTTTATTATTTATTTATTTCATATATTTTGCAACGGCGGCGATTATAAAATGTAAAAAAACGTGTGCGGAGAGAGAAAAAATATGGAAAACTATGGTCGTGCCCTCTGGGAAACATTGGCATCCTTGGCATCAGTGCTGGCAATTTGTTCTTTCTTTATTTTTTATGGGAATAACAAATAATTAGGTAAAATTGGTTAAAAGATTCATATCAATCATTTAATATTTACAAATAATTATAGGTT
>JAEIIJ010017887.1:0-67473 GCA_018904815.1 Drosophila ogumai | reverse complement strand
CCTTCACTGCGTTGCAAACTTCTGACTGAAATTATAATACCCTGCAAGGGTATAATAACAGCATATTTTTATTAAATTTGTTTATATGAACATATTTCATAATTAAATAAATCAAGTAAATGTTTGCTTTTTGAGTTTTATAGTCGATATAAATTCTTATTCTTAAACTAATTAGTTATTTTAATACTAATAAAAATATGCTACTAAAAAACTAGAAAAAAATAATCCCAAATAGATCCTCAATTGAGTTTTCCCAGCATCAGCAAAGAGTATGGCATGTATAAATAAATTGTGTGTAGGTTTCCCCGTTAGAACGACAACAGCTGCACAGCTTTTGGAAAATTGGGAAAGCCACTCGCGAGTTTTCCGCTGGCGGAGATCAGTGCGCGAGAGTGCGTCGTCGAGCCAAGACACGAAACGCAGAACTCAGAACCCAGAACCCAAAGTATCCGGCGGAGAAAGAGCCAACGGGAAGACTGTAGCCAAGTGAAAGTGTGAGGAGATATTTATAGAAGGCCACGCTGCGCGCATACCACGTCCATATCTACAGCCACAGCGAGCAGCCGCTAGGTATATAAGGCTGTACATAGGCGATCCGCGAGATACACACCCGGAGAGTTGGAAACCAGGATGACGGACGTGCCGGAGCCCGTGCGCAAGTGCGCCAACCTGTTGAAGGGCACGCGCAGCGACACAGAGAAGTTCGCGACCCTGTTCATGGTCACCAAGCTGGTGAAGGGCAAGGACTGCAATGCGGAGGGCAAGAAGCTGCTCTTCGAGGCCATTGGATTCCCCTTCCTCAAGAAGCTGCTGGTGTCCAAGGACCTGCCCAGCGATTGTCCCCCGCTGGTGTACAAGAGTGTGGCCCTGTCCATCCTCACCTGCTTCTGCCAGGAGGAGGAGCTGGCCACGCACAAGGACATCATCGACGCCATACCCACTCTGCTGGAGATCGTGGAGCAGGCCGATGACGAGGACTACGAGGACAACCTGATCGTGGTCAGCGAGGCCTACAGCTGCTTGAAGAGCATCGCCAGCCATGAGCCGGGCCAGCAGGCTCTCCTGGCCACCGGTGCCATTCCCAAGATGTCCCAGATCTACTCCGCCCAGAGTTTCCAGACCGACGAGGCCCTGCACCTGATCGTGCTGCTGGTGAACCAGTTCGGAAAGATCTCCTGGCCCGAGGACCCCACCGCCTTCCACGCGCTGATCCAGAGGATCGCACTGGACATGGAAACCGACCACACGGACAGGAAGTACGAGCTGTGCCGGATTCTGGCCGACATCCTGATCACCTGTCGTAAGGAGATTGTGATTAATTCCCTGGAGGGCCAAATCTGGCCGGAGAGCTTGTTCAAGGGCTGCGGCGACATCCTGAAGGCCAAGATCGGGCCCAAGCAGAGAGATCCAGCCCTGCACCTGATAGCCACCACCCTGCAGGTTCTGGGCATCCAGTGGGCCTTCATGGACGAGCAGAAGCAGTTCTTCCTGCAGCTCCTCCAGCTGGCGGCCATCGAGGTGCGAATGCAGATGGATGAAAAGAAGCTGGAGACCACCTTCAAGCAGGCGGATCTGCTCTCCTGCTGCTTCGTGATCCTGGAGCAGTGCATCGAGTACATGGCCACCGACCAGCTGGACCTGGAACCCAAGGAGAAGCAGACCACCTACACGGCTCTCAAGGGTGCCTTTAATCAGGTCGTGGCTGTGCTGACCCGAGTTAGCCAGGACAAGATCCGGGACAGTGCCAATCCCCGGGACAAGAAGTTTGTGGTGGCCATCGTTAAGGTTCTGTCCGCTTGGCTTGCCCAGGAAACCACGGCCATGAGACCGGCCATCTACAAGCTTCTGCCCTTCATGCTCAAAGTGGCCAACGAGAGCTTCCACGATCTGAAGACCTGGAGGGCGGGCCCCAGGGAGGGCGAGCCGCCCATCGATGTGCTGAGGATCATGTTGCCGGCCCTCTGCCACTTCGCCGTGGAGGAGGAGGCCAGGAGGGTGCTCTTCACGCACAAACAGGATGAGGTGCTCCTGGAAGCCCTGGAGTTCTACTTCAGCATTGCCCACTGGAAGAGGCCGCCCATTCCGCGAGCTGAGCGCTTGAAGCGTATGAACGAGCCGGATCCGGTTCCCACGCCGGAGCAGCAGGCGGAGATGAAGGTGGCCAGGACGGCCATCGTGGCGCTGTGCAACATCCTGATGAACTTCACGGTTCTGGAGCCCAAAAAGGCCGAGGACGGAGCCACCTTTGCCAGCCTGCTTAAGTTCGTGGTCGAGAACCTGCCCGAGTTGAAGGACACCCCCGACAACCTGGTGATCCACGGCAACCTGGCTGTCCTGGGACTGCTCCTCCTGAAGCAGCAGTCCAAGAAGGTGAAGCAGAACGACTTCTCCATCTGTCGCTACATCCAGGCCACCATCCGCTTCCTGTGGGACGCCTACAACATCGACGAGAGCAACGACCCCACCGCCCTGGTGGTGTCCATTGCCTACAAGGGCTTTTGGTCGGACCTCTCGGAACTGTGGTTCCTGGGCATGCAGACCATGTGCGGAGTGCTGCCTCTGGTGCCCTGGCTATCCGAGTTCGCCCTGGAATCCGGCTGGGCCGAGGGCATTGTGAAAACCCTGAAGAAGGTGAAGATCGGCACGCTGCCGGCCAATGTGAAATCCGCCTACGAGGACTTCCTCTCCCAGCTGGTGGACGTCAATGGCGATGTCCAGGCGGTGCTCAAGAAGGCTGATGCCCTGCGCGTGTGCCGCAACCACAGGATGATGGATCTGGGCAAGAAGCTCTTCGGCGACTAAGTCTCAACACTCTCCTACCTTGCGGAGGCATTTTTTGTGTGTGATTTGTGAACAAGCGAAAAATGGAAATATTTTGTATGGATTTTATTCTATTTTATATGCTCTATTTTAATGATTAAATACCTAAATTTATATAAAAAAAAAAAATAAATACAGCCATTTTTAAAAACACATCCGGACATAAATTTGGTTTTCAGTTTTTGCTTCCCTCGTCAAAACGTTGTTTCGGCATTCATTCAGTTTCAGTTTCGTTTGTTCAGCCCCACTCGATGGGATTAGTTAAAACTTTTGCTTGTTTTCATTCCCGTTGTGTGTTTTATTTTCGAACAATGGCGCTATATGTATGTACGGTCGGATATAGACCAGGGAAACACGTCACATTTGCTCATCTGCCAGACCAACAAATTTGTTTGTCAACGAAGAGCGAAGTGCGACGATGACGAGTGCAACGGGTGACCGAAAATAATACTAATAATAAGTGAAATTTAATTAAAAACTTTGAGCTTACGCTTTTACCCAAAACACGGACAGGAAGCAGCGAATTAATAAAAGTGTGTTGACTCGAAATGACAACTTTTTTGACTGTACGAACATTTTCCGGTGACATTTGTCATTTTATCGTGACAAAACTAATTTCATTTATTAAATTTAACAATGCAGGATAACATTCCTTTTGTTGCAGAAAACATTAGAAAAAGTCATAACAAGGTTTTTTAAAGTTCTTGAAAAACGATTGTCATTTATAACATTTTACCAGAATTTGTTACTATATGTTGAGTCAGCAATTATTTATTTAAAATACTTCATGCATTCATTTTTCAGGAAATTCATGCCTACTTTATAACTTTAAAACTTAAAGTTTATTAGCATTAATTACCATAAATCACAGAATTTTCTTTAAATTAAAACATTGTTAAATTAAGTGTATTTTGTACTTAATTTGCTTATTTATACAACTCCCATGCACATTCTTTATTATTTTTTTGTTGCATTCATTATTCGCATTTTTTGCAGCGTTTATATTTGTTGCAAATATTTGCCCTGCATTATTTTTTTAAAGACACTTTAAAACTACTACATAAAGCCTCGATATTTTGTTTTTTTAATGCAAATTACCAACAAGAATTGTTTTCCATGCTGAGCTTATGAAAATTATTGTCATTAAAGGGCTTGTCGGTTGGCCCTCGGATTTACCTCCACTAAATCGGGCACATATCCGTTTCTGAGCGGATTTGCCCCGCTGAGATGCTAAATTGCTTGTTAGCGATGAATGAAAATAGAGAGGAAGCCGGAGGAGCTGGCGGAGATGGTGCGGTAGCAGCTGGTAGCCGAAGCAAAAGCCGGGCATAAATCTCCAATAAATCTTAAATACATATTGCGATGCCTGGCCGGGGCTCGCTTCTGGCCCAAGAAATACATGTTATGCGAAAAGTATCGCTCAATCGTGCTATCTGCCACTATGGGGGGGATGTGGACCTCTCCATTCCGCAGCCTCAACACCTGCCAGCCATTTCTCTTCCATATCTGAGGGAGTGGGCATTGGGGTTTTATTACGATATAATATTTTATTGTGTACCTTTAGATGCTGGGATATTTGGCTCGCTACATTTGAGTTTCAACCCTTTTTGGCCATACTTTTCAAGCGAGGTATTTCCGAGGAACTGGGGTATGTTGTATCTTTGAAAGTGTAGAAGATTTACAAAAAAACACTTGAGTTATTTCTATTTTATTTCCAGCTCCACCCATAAGAAGACTTATTTAAAGCTTACATTCTCTGTAGCCCAAAGAGTATTCCATGGAATTCTATGGTCGTGACACTCGCCTAGAGCACTCTTACTTTTTCTGTTCTACAGAATGTGTAAATTTGCCTGAGCCGTTTGTTGTGTTTTGTCACCGGAATTGCTTAGCTGGGCCAATTCCAGGGGGTGACAACGAACGGCGAAGGGGTGACCCGGCAGTGGCTTTGGATTTTGGGCTATTTGTGCATTTGACAAAGGTAATAAAAAGGGCCTTTGGCTTTTGAAGCGTTGTCGTCGCCTGCTTGTTGATTTTGTTGCTCTGTTTGCTCGTCTCAAAGCTATAAAATATATACAAATATATACGAGAAAAAATGTATTTTTATTTTATTTTCTTGCTGTTTGTTTGCCTCATTTTTTGGGCGAGCAAACATGCTCTGGCATTTGCCGTTTCCGTTCTGGGTTCTGTGGGCTTAAATGTGTTTGCTTCTAATTAAAATTAAAAGGTTTTTGCGGCTGACAACTGCCGTGAAATAAATTGCTAATGTCCGCTGCATATCCCTGTCCCAAGGCCAAGGTGTAAGATGTAATTACGGTGGAATGCAATTGGTCCTGCACTTAATGATCCATTCATTAAGCCAGTCAACTCGTCAATCAGCCAAGGCGAAATGGAAGGAATGAAGGTGGAAGAGCGGCGTCAAAGCCGGGGCAAAAAATTAGAGCTCATGTGGCACTGGATTCAAGTGGCTGTTGCAGCAACAAGTTGAAGTCACCTTGATTGCAATTAGTAGCATTCTCCGACATTGTTGCCACCTTAATGAAATGAAAACAAAGTTGGAAAAAGCCAAGGAAAACGACGGAGCGAAGAGAATTTCAAGTCCGCTCTTCACGGCAACGTTTCGAGGAGGACTCGCTGTCAAGGATTGCCGCCCCCCCCCCCACTAAGCCAACTGCTTAAGTTCTGAGCTTTGCTTTACTTTGCGGCAATAGTGTAAATTTGTGTACCTCCGGCTGTAAATGATCATTTAAGGGATTAAGCAAATAATTTACAAAGTTTAGTCAAAAATATATTAAGGCTTAAACTAAAGATATTATTTATAAAATATTTTTATATGAGAGAACTTGGATGGAAGTAAATTAAAATTATTTCAATTTAAAGAAGCAATATCCTTTTTATGATGTCACATAAAATTGGCTGTAAAACTTTCCTCTTATGGAATTTACAATTATGTATTATATCTTTATGTTTTGTTTATTTATTGGTTCAATATTTAGGATACAACCTTTCAAGATAATTTGTCATTGTTTTTTAATAGAGTAAAGAAAGTCTTCTTGTGGCACTTAAAATATTTTAAATAAGTAAGATTTGAGTGTTGAAAATTGAGTAAATACTTTAAGACAAATTTAAATTATAGTTTATTCTGACTTAAGTGATTTAAAAGGAATACACCAAAGCAGCTAAAAATGATTATTTGAGGTGCTAAGGCGACAGGGATTCGCGAGCCATTTAACCTTTCTGCTTAACATCCAATAACAATAACAACTTACTTAATGCGATTTTTAGTGCCATATTCAATTGCCACTTGTTGGCTTTTGGTCCCTGCAAAAAAGCAATTGTTTAAAGTGAAAGTTAAAGTGAAAGTGTAAAAGGGTGCGGATGATGCACGCACAAATGCACACCCTAAGCAATGTCAGACTCAGACTGAGGTTCCACCCCAAGCAATAATAAGGCGAAAAATAAAGTAAATGCTGCTCACAAATTTCCAATTGAACGTAATGGTCGATGCGGGGGTTTGGCGCTTAACACTTCTGTCTTACCAGCGGGAAATTCGTCCCTGTTCCCGTTTAATGTCCTGACGAATTTCGAGTCCCACAGCAAATTAAAATTAATGCAGAGCTTGTGGACAACCAGGAGCCGAGGCACGAAGGACGGGTAACAGTACCAGATGTTGCAATCGAAACTGGGCAAGTCATAAATTATTCAGGACACTTGTCAGCTCCAACTGGCAAGTATCAAGCCAGCCAGGACACCCGCTGCAACATATGCCACTGAAGGGGGCTCCAAACTTAATCCCAAATAGATATCGGATTGGTTAAATTTTAATTCGGGCAAATTTAAGCCTTGACCTTGTCGGCGGAAAGTGAGAGTCCCCTAAAGGCATGTCGCAAATTTTATAATCCCCATAAATTTTGTGCGTCTCATTGAACTCGGATTATCGCAGCGAAGGCAGCAGCTTCTCTTCATATTTCCTTTATTTTGTTTTTTTTTCCCCGTGCTGTGGGTGCTCTTTGGGCGGGTTTCTTTTATTATTTCGGGTGTTGGTAATTAAATTTGTCATCACGCTCAGCTGGCAATTGGTCGTGGGTCAACGGTCATAAAAACTGACGCCCAGAAGTAGGCAACGCGATTCGGAATTTCACCAACGACCACGATGTCCTCTCTTTCTCCGCTCTCTTAGCCTTCTCTTTGGTTTTCCTCGCTGGGAAAAGCTTTTGTCCCAAAGCTCGATTTCCATATTCTTCTTGTAGCTTTGCGCTTGTTTCTGTTTCTGTTATTTTATTTCCCTTGCCGCTGTTAATGATGCGTTAAATTTAAATGGCCATAACAATTAACGGTAATTGCTTTTGAAGTTATTGTCTATAATGTTATTTAGAGTTCTGCGGAAGAATTTGAAATATTTGCATAGTTATGAATGCCATTATGCTAACTGTAATGACAGCCCTTCGCCATTACCCTTGTTACCTCCCTCAATATCTTAATCGGAATTTTGTGGAAAGCCCTTGCTTTATGGCAAGGAGGTCAGCCAGTGAAGTGCACTTGTTGCCTTTTAATAAATAATATTTATTACAGTTTCAGCAGAGAGTTTTGGTGCACTAGAAAAACGCAGGACCTAGATATTCTAATTTCCAAAGAGTTTATTTATTGAATGAAATAAATACAACATTGCTTTAGAAATTATATATAATATTTTAGAGTTAAAAGAGGTAATCCATACATTTTATTTTAAAACAAATATTGTACTTGCATATAATTTTCCTATTTTTACTACTAATTACAAGTATCTAAAGTATGTAAATTATTTTAAGTGTCGATCAGAGGGGCCAACAGGTTGTGCGCTCTATAAATCCCTGAACAAAACTCGTTGTCGAACAAAAAGGATTAAATTACCATGCAATTGAAGTTGAAAACAAACCCGAAATGCTTACAGTTTTTCGGGGGTCCGTAGTCCTTTGGCAACATTTATGAAACATTTTCCCCCGCGCTTTGCCTTGCCGAATTCAATTCAATTCAATTGGCCCGCCCACGCGGCGTATACGTAACACAATAAATTATCAAAGTACAACACCGGCACAAAAAATTCAGCACGTAGGGAAGACGGGGTGGTTGGTTATCCACCCCCCTGAAAAGGCAGCGTCAAAGGTTAGTTTATGCCTCCGCCCCATTCAAAACACAATAAATACTGCAAGTGGGCGTCGGCTCCGTTTGTTTGTTTGCCTGGGTCTGTGCTCTTCGATATCAACAAGAAATTCAAATAAATGCATTTTAATGCCGGCAGCCTTAGCCGAGTGTGGCTGCTTTAAAAGCTTTCAAATAGAATAATTTATTTCCCTCTCTCTGGTGGCGACGGTGGATATGTGGGAGGTGGTGGCTGGGAGCTGGTGGGTGCATTGAGTGGGGCCTGGGGGGTGTGGCACCATCGATATCCCCGTGCATTGATGTGTTAATTGCCGCAATTCCAAGGAGGCCAAGGAAACGGGCAATTAGATAGACCAGAGTTGCCAGCAGCTCGGCGGGAATATTCTCATTAGTCTCATTGGATACTGAGCATTATTTAATCAGTTTTCATATTAGCTACTTAGCAGGCAGGCAGGTCCTTGCACATATCTACATACATAATTCCTTTGTGCCGAGCTGGCAACCCTAGGGGCAATTTCCGTTGCCTTGCATGCCGCACCACCACCCCCAATAATTCTTACACATTTTGTGTAAAAGTATTTTCCTTCTCCTATTTTTTTTCTCCTGCCTCGCCTTGCTGAAACAATGCATTTTATCTTGGCCTCTTACACATTTTATTTTTTACTCTTTCCATTCAGCTTTGACACAAGAACACATACTTGGATAAACGTGGCAACGCATATGGTAGTAGAGGCTGAGGCGGTTACATATTGGGGTGAACCTATTGGTAATTGTTCAACACTTTACTTGTTAAATATCATTAATAAATATGCGATCAATTTTTTAATAATTAAAAATGATTTTCTCTTTTAAGAAATGGGTACAAATTTTATAGCAAACAAGTTGATATGATAAATAATTAAATAAACATCAAATATATTACAGTGTAACATATATGAAAACTAGAGAAGTGGTAGTAATAAAAATTGTAATTAAAAGCAATTTAAATCAGTGAAATCCAGCATATTTCTCCAATCGAATCAATTCCAAATTGTTTCCGATTCCAGGGCCACCCCAGGATGGGAACTTGCAGTCAGTCCGCTTGCCTCTCCATTACTTCCCACCACCTTGGATTCCGACCGGAATGCAGGCTACTATGCATGTCTACACTAGATACGATACTACAACTAAATACTTAATTTTGCTCTTTGCCGTTGCCTTTGATTCTTTTAATTTTCCAAAGCATGAAGGGTGCCGGGGAAGGCATGGTGCAGCCAGCATGGTGTCTACGCTGCCAGTCTGCCAGTACTTACGGCCTACGCACACACACACAAGCATGTGGGTGGAAAATACGGCGGGAAAACGAAGAGGGGGACGGATTGTCTGGCTGCCTGGAAGACAGCTGTTCAGAGCATTGGGTTCGATGCGACTGCAGAATAAGTCGGTCTTTCAACGCCAGCGGACGTTCTTTGTGCCGCCATTTCATATCCATCCCCTAGTTGGGGGCAAATTACTCATACGCCGCGTGGCGCGATCGCTGGCGATGCGGAAGTGAAATTGTTTTCTGATTGAAATGTAAATAAGCACAGCCTGCCAAAACAAATATCATGTTTATCATTGAAAATATGTGAAAGTGCAGACCCCTGATTGACGCAGGCATCAGCAAATGCAGCGCAGTGCAGCCGTGACGTCTCATTCAACAAACCACAGCGAGGCATTAAATATTTGCCGAAAATTTTGAATATGAAAACTTTGTTTGATACTAAACTCTAAACAATCATTTAATGGGTTTTTCGCAGAAAAATCATTTCGAAATCGAACTCCGAACAATAATTTCACCGCACGTTCCATTTTCATAAACAATTGGTGTTAAATTTCCAAAAAAAAGAATACAAAATGTCGAAAGTAAATTGAAAGCAGGAGGCAGACCATCAGTTTTGAGCTGTTGACAAGCTGCCATTAAGTGCACAGTGGTTTGGTTTTCTAGAAAACACAATGAAAACTAGGTGTTTTATTTCCGAATTAAGCAACTATTAATATTAATGAATATTCCAGTAGCAAGATGATTTTTTGGGGAATTACACAATACAAATAAAAAGGGAATTAGTTTTTAACCTGGCCTGGCCTTGGGAGAACTGATCTTAGATGTTTTCTTAAAAAAACAAAAGCATTGTGTGTATCATTCATTGACTGGTCCGATTGTTTAGTCAGATGTTTTAAATAAATTGCAGATGCTATTGGGTAAACAAACATTCGGCATTGGAACAGCTCAAGCAATTAGACAATTAAGACATTCGGAAGTCGTTTTTGAATTTCTCAAATTAACTGAGCAATAAAATTAGTACGTTCCATTCCTGCATGCACGAAAGATGTTTTCAAAGTGCTTAAATTCTTGTTTGACACATTCTGACATTATGTTTTCTTAGCGAGACAGTTTAGTGCTTTAATGAATGATTTATCGAGTGGGCTGCGTTCCGAAACTCGGAAATATTTATTTGGCATAATAGGACTGACTCGTCGTTGTCTTGGCAACGGTGGATTTTACAAATGTCACTCCTCCTGGGGCTCGTATAGGTGTGCGAGACGCCTCGCATTTCCACCGAATTTCATTCGATTTCCATACGCCCAATGCTAATGTGGAAATCGCAGAAAGCCCCGAAGGGCAGCCAGGTAATATCTTTCTCCAGCCGCCCCCAATGAGCTCACATTTAATACGTGGTCGGTGGTAAACACGCACACGAATCGTATCTGCCGACATGTCTAATAGGAAATTGGCCAGAAGCGGCTAACTATCCGGGTCTCCCTCTGCTCCTCTGATCTGCTGCGGCGGTATCGAAATACTAGAACGCCCGGACCTGTATAAAATAAACAGAGGAAGGTACAATAAATTGAGGCAAACTTATTTGTGTGTGTGTGTGTGCGGCCAACAAAAGTACAAGAAAATACAAATATCGAACACAATGGAAACAATAATGTGCGAAACGATTGGAAATGCGCCACAGTCGCTGACGCTGTCTCCGCCGACGCCGCCCTCTCAGTCTCAGTCTAGTCGCAGTCCCAGTCTACGAGTATATCTCTATATCTCTGCCCAGTCCGGTCAGCGTCCGCGTCTCGGTCAGAAGCAGCCGGCTAGCCGGAAGGCCAACAACAAGTCGCAGGCGTGAACGGTTGTCCAATCGATAGGAATTATCGAAGTAATCGTCTGCATTTTGTATCTAATCGTACCGATAAATGTTTGCTTGGTTATCGAGGAAATTTAATTGTGTATCGTTGCATTTTTAAATTGTTTATGTGCTGTCATTTTATGGAAATTATGTTTGAGTTACAACCATATATAAATAGTTAACCAAAATGTGTTCTACCGATATCGTAAAAGGAAATTACGGATAAACATAATAATTATTTAAAAAATTGTGGAGAAGTATCACTAAATCTTGAGGTTAAATTTTTTGGCATAATAAATCAAAAGACATTTTGCAGTCAACGGAAAAATAAATATTATATATAAAATAATATAAATTGCTCTTAAAAAATATAAAGTAGAAGTATAATAAAAAAGGGCATTTAATCACAATAAAGAATAGAAATCGGCATATATTTAATTTCCCAAATAAACAAAAATGTGATAACTATTGGTTATCGTTGTTTAAGAATTTTCCAAAAATATGCTTATCCAAAACCATTTCAATTTTATATTTGTGTTTACCCCACAGTATTCCGAGTGCTTAATTATTTTGAAAGTCTATTGAAAATACGCTCGCCCGGGGTCCCAGCAGGTGACAAGTGTTAAAGTGCAATGTGCTAATTATGTCACACGGGGCGTATGCGTGCTGTTGAAAGCCAATCGCAAGTGAAAGCCAAAGCAAAGGCAAAAGCGAAAGCAAAAGGCGCAAAGCGGGAAACAGAAAACGGAAAACAAGAATCGAAAAGAAAATGGTGGCAAAGTAAAAAGTCTAAACGGCCATTCAATACTTGTTGAATTATCATCCGTGAATGCGAGTGTATGTGTGTACAAATGTCAACTGCCAATGCCCTGAAAGTGTAAAGAGAAAAATGTGAAATGCGAAGCGGAATCGGAATCGCTGGGGGAAAATGAAGTGTCAACGATTTGAGATGAAATTATCAATTGCCCAAGCTGCTGCTGCTCCTGTTGTTGATGATGAAATGTGATTTATCCACCTGCCCGCGGCCGAGGTGAATGTGAGTGTTTTTTAGGTGCGAGCGAGCGCGTAGACAACAAAGGGAAATAATGTCATGCATTGGCTCGACGGCATTTCCTTGGATGACAATTTAATTAGCGGACGCGCCAGCGGCAGCAACGGCGACAACAGCGACGGCAATCAGCGGAAATCAACGCAGTCGAGCTCATCGCCCACCAAAGCAAGTAGGTTGCACCTATACCAAGTATGTACACACCACTCTATACACACACGCACAACCCCTGCGGTTGTGTGCTTTAATTCGTTGGCGTGAGCTACCCGAGCGTGTTTATAGGACTTAGAGCGAGAGGCAAAGCGCAAACTAGCCATGTAATCCATATCCCCAACCTATAAGGAGTGACATTTTCAAATTCCTTTTCCGGAACTATTTCCATAGCCAAATCTAAGGGAAAAAGGTAATCGATAGCTTATCGAAACAATCGAAAAAAAAACCCTATCGATGTTGATTAGTCAAGAGGGACAAAACTTAGGTCAAACAATTCTTAGATCTTAGGTAAATATATTCTTAAAAGGTGCCTATATTGGATCTAGCAAATGCAGTTATTTTAATTGCAAAAGAATGCCGATAATTTCGATAATGGTCGATTTCTTTCTTTGCAACTCTTCTACTTCTATGAAATGATTCCAATTTATTATTTTTTTTTGAGGCCAGCCAAAACTAATTTGTATGGCATCAACATACATATTTGCTAAAACTAATTGCAACGAGATGCATGCAGCAAGAATAATTATAAAATATATACAGATCAATCGATAAAAGCACTGTCTGAAATGTATATACCAATTAGGCCATAAAATGTACTTGAAAATTATTTTACCCAAATTTCCATTCGCGGGATTCCAGCCAAATTTGTCTTTCGCACAAGGCAAACGAGAATCAAACAGGGGAGGCGGAGATTTATTGTGTTCCATTTTAATTGGCCAGCAAATTATTCCAGCCATGGCCCCCTGCCTGTATGTTTGTCCGCCCGTTGCTTGCTAATAATTCAATTTCAATTATTAAAAACATATTCATCATTTAGTCTCAGCAATTAGCAATGAATGAAAGCCAAATAGAAAAACCGTTTGAACATCATTCGCGTTCCGATTTTATGCGGATGCGGCCCATTGAACTTGTTTGCGGGGGATTTTCGAAAATATATCTTACGACTCATCGATTCGTAAGCAAACTTGTGGGGCCAATTAAATCGGTCCCGCTTCCGTTACCTTGATCGTCCATCGATCGTCGGATCGTGGAATTGGCGCACTGATCTGAATTTTCCGCCCAGTATTTACCCCATTTCCGAAGGCCTTCAATTAACAGAACGGAATCGTGTGGAACCAATCAAAATTGCTTGACGCATTGATTTTATTTTGGAAATAATTCACAGCATCGGCAAATTGCAAAGTGTTGGGCGATGTAAATCTCAGCAGAAAAGCCAAATTGCCGGCATATGGCAATTTAATTTGTAATTTATTGTTTACAAATTCCTGTTGGTTTCGTTTTGTATCGTTACGTTTTCTGTTCGATGTCCAAACATTACATCTTGCGGCAGACTGTTAAAAATAGACGCGCCTCTCTCACCTTTTTGGAATGGCTGCGGATGACCCAGTAAAGCCACCGAGCAGCAGAATTTGTCAGCACGAAAATCTCCGGGAATCTAAATTGGTTGAGATTCAGATGCATTCAATAAAAATAAATTACCATGTGGAAACTTGCACATAGAAAAATAATAACATTGTTAAGGCAATCTACATTTTAAATCTAAAATTTTTATAATAAATTAGTAGGAAATTTTAAAATTTGTTCAATAATTGTATTTTCTCGATAGCAACGATAAACTTTTCAAAATTAATTAATTCCTCAATTCTTATTATTTTCTATATTTATTCTTATAAATACTTTTCTTCAGTGTATAGCTCTCCGGTGTGTGTTTACAAAAAATGAGAGATATTAAAGTCTATGGATTTTTTGGGACCAATTCGATTATCACTTGACGAATCCAGCAGGTCATTAAATATGTTTATTTATTGGATTCCCCATAATCCGCCTGGGCTTGGGTGTGGAGGGAGACCGATAAAATTAAATACACAATGTCCCATTAAAAGGAAATCCCTGTCACCCTTTTCCTTCCGCACCGCGCTCATCGAATTAGAAAACTCATATGTTGGCCATTAAAAACTTTAACTGCTGCGGCCGCACATCAAAAGTTGTGCCCCTGCGAGTGCCCGGCATTATGTGTGTTTATGAAATCGTTCATATTCGGTCGAAAGATCCTCTCGTTCGTCTAGCATAAAAGTGACCCACACACGAAAATGCATACATATATAAAAAGAAGAAATATGAAAACGGAAAATATCAGGCAGGAGGCACACTGCCCCATAATAGAACCATAAACTGCAACAGGCGGCGGCGGCAAAAAATAGACAGAAACTTGTTCATTTTGCTTATTTGTCCGAGAGTCTGCCTGTGCATTTTGTTTACTCACTGCCCCTGTCTCACGCATCATTTCTCGCATCTGCCCCTCTCCATCGCTCCCTACAGTCTCCTCTATTATTTCGTTCTATTCTTTTTGGAGTTGTCTGGCCGGAACAGTGCCGGGTTTTAGTATTCAGACGGGAGCATGCGACCAGAAGTGTTATAGTTTCAATGAGGTATTTAATTAAGCGGGGTATTTCATTAAACGTTTCATATTAAAACGATTAAAAAGTTTGATATTTAAGTTTTTAAGTTTTTACTGGACAGAAGAGATTTCATGAGTTGGAATTTATAATTATATATTTTTTGTGTTCAAGTGCATTTACTATAAAAAAATTAAATAATTTGATTATTTAAAAATTATAAAACTTCAAAATATGTTTTAAAATTTGTTTAAATATTTTGTTGTTTAATTTCTGGAATATATAAATGAAATTGTTTAAGTTTATTAAAAAAGTATATTCCAATTTAAAAATATTTATACTTAAAAGTATACAGTTTTTGATTCAGTGTTTCATATTTTTTGCGTCTTAGCAATTTTGAAAATTCAATAAAAATACCTCACAATTTCAATTAGCACGCAGCAACTTTTTCCTTGGTAAAAATATTGTTTTATTTATTTCAATATTGAAATCCCAAGAATCCTCAAAATTTTCCGCTTAACAAATTTATTTAATTGTTATATTTACATCCGAAATGCTAATACAGCATTTGAAATTTAGTAAACACTCATCAATTTTAATTTTCGGTGGGTAAATTCAAAGAAACCCATCTATTGTAATTGGCAGTAAACATATTTATCTCGCCCACTGTCTGCGGAGGGCTTAGCAGCTCACGCACATTCCGACAGTTTATTGGCATGCCGTACGCTGTACGCCGTGAATGCACTGCCCCCCGCTCCGTAAACCGCCCTTTGCCCCACAAAAACATATCCGAAAAACACACACGCACAACAGAAAAAACAAATAAACTGGGGGTACGCAAAATATTTAACACGAAAACGCAGAATACAGAAAATTCGATGCTGAAGCCAAGTGGTTGCAGTTCCCAGTCGCGTGCCTCGCCGGCCACAACGTATCTAGATCCGTTCGAGGCGAGTATCTTGTACCTCGGAGTTCGTATCTTAGCGGTGTTGCGGCCTCCGCATTGTCACCGTCGATCGTGTGTGGGTGTTGTGTCCAAAAAACCATTCCCTCGGGATGCACAGTTGCGGAAAAAATAATAGAAAACTCTACCCTTTGTCATCTAGTGAATATGACATATTTATTATGTCAATTTATATTTATTATCCATAAAATAACACATAAATCAAACTGTAATTAATTTGTAAATATTAAATCAAGATAATAGGAGAAATTGAGAAATTAAAATCATAAACTAAATCTGGTGGTTATTATGTTATAGTAAAATACACATTGTGAAAGAATTTCATTATTAAAAAAAAAATTATTTTAAAAATTAAAAAAAAATGTATTTATCTTTCCTATTATTTTCACCGCAGCTTTATGCATTTCCAAAAGAGTTCCTTGCTATTTTACCTGGCGATTATTTTAAATGCAAAAAATGTGCTCAAGTATTCGGAATGAATTACCATAAATTGAAGTGATATTTTTATGTGCGGCCGGTTAATTTTTGATTGTCGGCGTACATAAATCTTGCCTCGTAAAAGCGCTTCATAAAAATTAAAGCAAATATTTATGAGTTCTTATTACGATACTGAGTAAGTTTATAAATGAGATGAATTTTCGTTCTCTTTTTCTTGTGAAAAATATTTATTTTTGCAAAAATACACAGCTAAAATTGCATAACGCGAATCCAAAGTGTTGAGTCGCTTCCGAAGATGCAAGAATCATGATTGAGAAAAATGATTGTTTGGCCTAAAAAGTCAACGAGAGAAATGTTTCTCAAATTAAAGTAGGTCCCTATTGACAGCTGGCTATGTTATAAATTTATCATTTATCCCTCCTCAATCAGTATAAAATCGTATCTGGAGAATCTTTTGTGCATCTTTCACCTTGATAAATTTACGGCGCCATAAATTAGCTAAAACGAATATATGTGTTCCATTATATTGGGTCCTGTGTGCCAGTTATGTAATCGACAAAGAAAATCCCTTGCTGGCAAGCTTTTCAATGCTACCCGAGAGAAAAGAAAATGTCCCCAGGCCCCCAAGGAGGGTGGAAAGACTCGGAAGGGCGGGGAGGGTTCTCAAGGAGCGAGGCTGAATTGTAACACATGTAAATATTAATGAAGGATGACAATGTGTACTTGACAACTTAATCGATAAATCAATTGCCATGCCAGATAATGCCTTAACCCTTTTGAATAAGAAAAAATTATGTGTGTATGCCGCTACAGTTTCTGTCTGGCCCATTGTTGTTGCTGCCCGATAAGGAGGTTGGGCGGGGGTGTCGGGATCGTGGGTGGCTCTCGGTGCGTGTGTAGCATACATCCAGGCGCTGGTACATTGTGTAACCAACAGCCGACAACCAACAACTCGCACAGCCCGTCCAGACAGCGTCGTCGCAAAAGCCATAAAGAACGGAATGTCATTGAACATCTAGATATTAAAACGGGAATCAGTATTCCACACGGCAACCCACCGAACCCTGGGTTTTCAAGGTGCCACAAAACGTATTCCAAATGTTGGAAGCACTTAGCCGAAATATATTTACACAAAGGAAAAGAATCTCCAAAATTGGATTTAGGAAATTTTATTTTTAATGGCTGTTCGAGAGACAATATAAGTCCAGGAAAACTATAGAATTAAAACTGGTCTCCATAAGTATACAATAAAATTCTATGCGAATCTAAATTATATAACATTAAATAATATTATTTTTCTTATTGTGACTAAAATTTATTAAAATTTAATTATTTGATTTAAATAAATTATTTTTTTCCTAAGAAAATTGTGTGAGAATTCTTCTTTTTTATCAGAAAGTTGAAATCACAGACACAGTTCAGTTAAGTGTATTTTAAGATACATTGAAAAACGAACAACTTATAAGACATTCTTTTTAAAAACAGAACCGGCTTGTAATTTTGTTTATAAGCAATGATTTTAAACTTGAGAAGTAAAATAAGGTGTATGGATTTTTAAAACAGATGCAATTATAGTTGTGGTTCCAAGAACTCATTTCAAGAATCATAAAAAAAAGTTTACTCAAAGGTTATCCCAATGCATTGGCCAGTCGGCTTAACTCTTTTTTTTTCTGGGTCCAGGATTTTGTTGTTTGTAATTTTTCAATGCGCTTACATCCTCTGCTCTTGTCTAAACAAACACGCTCTTAGCTCCCTTTGTAAACAAAATGCGATCGAAACAAAAATGAAAATAATACAGCCAATTGAAAAGAAAGATTCAAAACAAAAATTGAATGGAAAACACACACACAAAATCAAAACCAAAGAAAAAAATGCAAGAAAATAATTTTCCATTTTCTTTATTATGATTTTGTTTTTATCCACCATTTCCATTTCTATTATCTTTGCCCCCCGTTTTCCTTTCTGTGTTGTTTCGGTTTTGTGTACGCTCTTTTTTGTTTTACTTTATGTGTATTTTGTTTTTTGTTTGTTGGTTTTTCTTTCACATGCGGGAAAACTAATGCACGACTATGCTCCGAGAACGAAGACGTCATGCACACTATAAGCTAAATAGCAGGTAAACTCAACTGAACAATCTTTACTAGTCGTAAGCTCTAGCATTAAGTTTTCGATCCAAAATCTCTTTCGAAAGTGATCGAAGGTATAAGAGAAAAAGCTTTGCAAAACAGCTTTTGAAGAGGGGAAATTTAGGAACTTTTTCTATGTACTATATATATTTACTCTTATATTTTATACATCCATCCATCAACCTTTATAGATCACTGAGAGCTTTAGTTATTACCAAATTAATTCAAGCTGGGCTCCTATAGGAATTGGTTACTTAAAATTAGGGAACCTTTTTCGTCAATTTAAGACAAATATTTCATTTTTGGATATTCTTTTACATTTATTTATTTATTAATTTTTGCTTAAAGCAAAAACTAAAGCTACAGACGGGGCAGCTATGTATATTCTTTTACATTAATTTAAATCATAAAGTAGAAAAAGTTGATTGTTTGTTGTTCTTTTTTGTAAAACACATTTTCTAAACATTTAAAGAAAATTAGTTAATTGATAAAGACACAAGATAAATGCATAAGCTTTTTGATATATTAAAAATAAACCATTAATGTCCATTGGCATCTCATCAAGCCATAATTTTCAGTCGCAGTCTGAATATTTCTTTTTTTTTATTAAAGCCCATTTAATCTGTGGGTACTTTCTGAAATTACCCCAACTATTTCTAAAACAAACATCTTGCTAAAGCCGGCAAAAAAAATATTAACGGCTAAGATTAAACTGTCCCCGTCAAATTTATGTCAAAATAAACAATAGATACAACGGCGGCAAATGACAGCGGACGATTAGCTTTGAAACAAATTGGCACGATTTAGCGAAAGGTGCGGGCTTCCTAAATTATATTTATGCTTCTAACGCGCTGAGCTAACCTTTGCTAATTTTCTAATTGGCTGATAAATATGCGGATTCACACCATTTCTCGTATACAAAATATTATTTATTGGAAGTGAGGGCCACCCGGTGAACTTTACATAATGAATATACACGGGCAGCTCGCAACTGACCAAGTGTGTGCGACTTATTTTTAAATGTTGTGCGTAGAAGAATAAATACATATATGTCCAAGATTTAATGGGATCTGCGAGCGTGTGGGTGCCAGATATAGTTTTATTTAGGCCGCCAATGTCGCGACACATTTGACAAGGAGAGAGTACGAGTACCCGGGTGCGCCGATTTAATTCATTCCGAGCCCTATAAAAATGCTGTTGATTTAATTGAAAATGCGGTTTTAGTTAATTTACTCCGTCATCTGCTGCTTACCAAGGAAATAAATTAATTTCTCCGGCACGCAGTTACAACAATGTCAGTCCGCAAATCCCAAACCAAATGCGACGTGGAATGCGATTAAGAGCTTGATTAATTTCAATTTATTTCCTATGTTATTAATACTAGGCCCTGCAAAAAGCGGTGCAAATGGAAATTACATTCAACAAATAAATATGCGAGTAAATAAAGTCAATGTGTTCGAGGGAAAAAAGTTAATAATAATAATATTGTCATAATTAGATAGATAATTGATTGGGTAAGCAATGGCATTTATTTTTTAGCCTGAACCAAACATAAGAAGCAAAAAAAGAAATGGTATTTGTCATTTAATTGAAACTTTAATAATTTATGTCGGAATTTTATTAAAAAAAAAAAGGAAAAGCTTTTTTCCAGCTGACTGGATCTACGTCATTTACGTCAGAAAAAATTCTCAAAATGTTCATATTTAAGCGCGTTTCTTTGTGAATACACTTTCTAAATACCTGGATAAATTTAATTATTCCTTAATATTTACTATTACTATTTGGCAATAATAATAATTAATAGATTAAACTTTATTCGTAAATATTTAAATAACACAATTTTGTTTTATTATTAATTGTTTATTGATTTTCAAATATATCAATAAAACAAAACGTCATTATAAGTAAAAATTTTTTATCAAGGATTTTTAGGAATATCTAAGAATATTTATTGTTAAAAACAAAGATCTTCAACAATCATTATTCAAAACACTCGACATTTATTTCAAGTGATATTTACGAGCCTTGTCGGCACTCGTTTTGGTTATAAAAAAATGACCTTTTTAAGAGCATCCAAGGTTCGTTGTCCTTTGCAGGCTCAGCTCCACCCGTTCAGCTTTCGTCGCTCTGCAGTCTGGTTATTGGTGCTTTTGTTAATCTTATAAACGAATTCTCGACACAGCGGCATTCATTTCATTGAGAACAATGATTTGTTGTTCCTTCGATTTACTCGCCCAAAAATTTGCTTTATGAAACTTTTTAGCCGTGTGCGCTAGCTTTTCGCTTTTAAAATTTGTTCTTTTTCTTTTAATTCGAATAAAAATTGATGCAGACAAAGCTTGTTGCTCTTGGCGGGCAGCGTTCAATGCCAGTCGTCGGCGTTTTGTTGTTCTAGTCGCTTTGTTTTTTGGCCAAAACTGATCTCGCCCAACTGTCAGTTTTCGGTTCAGAGTCGACTCGTGCGGTTTTCGACTTTTGTTCACGCATTTCTCATATTGTCACGCGGCTGGTTGTTAACAGAAACTATAATTAATTATTGAAATTGATGTGAAGTCGTTGCGAGTACTGCGGCAGTGTTAATTTCCCAGATGATTGCATAAACTGGGGAAAACCCAAGAAAAGTGTTACCAATTAGCCACCAAACGAGCTGTGTGTTTCCCAGAAAAAATTAAAATAAATGAAAGGCGCCAAGACAACTCGAACTCAATATGAAAGGAGTCGCAAGAGCAACAAGCGCTCGGAAAAGTCCGCCAAGTAAGATTTCCCTTTGGTTTTCCATTTTTCAAAAGGGACGGGAGAGCAATACCACACCAAGTGCACTTTATTTCGAAAGCGGACATCTGGCCCTCGATTATTATTAAAAGTCATTAACATTTTTCTAATATCCATACACTCTAGCAGTCGTAAAATAAACAATATTCGCTTATGGCCCGCCGAACTAAAAATAATTCCAGTTTGTTTATCATCGGTCCGCGTACATTGTCCAACTTGAATTTACACTACAAAGTTGTACACAGAATGCGCTAAAAATGTTTACTCGTGCAAATCTACATATCGGCAGATCTGGATCTGTGTATTTTTCTTAGTGCCCATGCATAGTGAGTGTAGTGTGTGTAGTTCCTGTGTGTGTAGACATCAATAAAACTGCCAAAGTTTGCTGTGCTATCGATCATCAGTTTATCGATTTTATTGTTGAATATATTTGGAGGCGAGCGTGACGCGACTAAGCGTTTTTGTATACATTGGAAACTCAAAAAATAGATTCGTAAAACGAGGGCTGGACCGTGTTAAGGAACCAGCGGAACTAGGCCGTTTGAACAGGGAAAAAATTGGAATAAAAACATTTTAATTCTATGAGAAAGGATGACCGAAAAAAAAGTTATAGAATTACAGAATACGTAAAACTGTTACAAGTAGTAGGAAAACTCAAAATTGTTTAAATTAAAGGTTCAACAAACTATGAATAAATATTTTCAAAATTGGTTCTTAAGATCTTGCATTATCAATAATATTGCTCTTAGTAATCTAATCATTTCGGTCTTTGGAGTCTATGGAATAATACATAAATACTTTAACGATTTCCTATATTATAGTGAGATCAAAGAATCAAAATCAGAAGACTAATACCTGAAAAACTTATACACATAGTTAGCTCACCCTTGGTCGTTGTAAATCATCTTAATATTCAAGGAAATCAAATGCTTACAACTTTTTCTAGGAAACTAAAAAAAATAAACTATTTAAACAAGTGTTTTGAAGTATGTAATAAAAATGAGCTTAATAAAAATGTTACAGTTTGAGCGAATTTGAAACTTTATGGATTATAAAATTCGGTATTCTGTATTTGTATGCCCTTGCAAAGTAATTTTGTTGACGAGTCTTTGAAATATATTATAAAAAAAATGTTTGATCTAATAATAAAGTGCAAATGTAATGTAAATATTATATGTCCTTAGGTGATTAATGTCAAATAAACTATTTTAATCATTATAGGTAAAATTGTTTATTTACAATTAATTTTATTTTCTCAACATATTAAAGTGTATATGTAATAATACCTTGCAAGGCTAAAAACTAAATTCATTTAATTATTGTTTCAGTGTTTGATTGAATTGCTAAAGAAAAATGTGTGAATTGTGTGAAAAAAGGTTTGATCTTTTAGAATATCAGTTACAATTTATTAAGTATTTAGATGTACAGAGAAAACACGAAAGGATTTTCTTTTTCTGTGTTGTAGAAATGACAAAACCTTTGTTAAGTAGTGAAATCATATGTAATATGAATAAATGAATAAAGCAAACACCCAAAGTCATTTATTTATTAACAATCAAGTATGTATTTAGGCAAATATTTTCCAGATTAACAGATCACAGTATCAAGAGTATCTATATTTTTTCCTATATATTTATTTTCATTCATTTCATCTGCCTTCTTTATCAGCCATTTTGATTATATTTAATGGGCTCCCAAAAGAGTGCAACAAAATATTATTTTTTTCCAAGAGATTTTCGAAAGAGCATTAAGTTGTCAGAAGCATTCCAAAAAGTATTCAAATCTCTTTTCCAATCACGCAAAATAAATGACACTTGGCTGGGTTAAGCGTGGTGGCCAAAAATGCAAAGACAAAGCACTCTTGTCGCCTTTTAAATATGGGGCGGTGTTTTCACTTTTAGGCATTCCACAAATCGAATGGGAGACAGTCCCCCAGACACGATATGTATGTTCCAAAAGTATGTATAGGCATATATGCGTTCATAAATATTTGTTTATGCCAGCAGTGGCGATGGCTCTAAGAGCTGGGGTCCCTCAAGCGATCGGCAGTTTGTCAAAAATTCTCAACGCAGACAGAAGTGTCAAATCGTTCGGTATAAAAAACGTAAGTTATGGAAAATTTGCAAGGCATCCCATTTTTATGGATCATTTGGGATTTGAATAGATCTCTTAAAATGCTTAATTTGATTTGCAGAATCAAGTGCTTAAAAAATTCTTGGGAAACTTTGGAATACTCTTTGTGAGGATCCCCGTTTGGTGTTTATTTTCTTAACAAAATGCTTTGGTAAAAAATTTCCTTACTTTTTTTTACGTACGCCAGCAGCCGTTGATTGTATAAAATAATTTATTTGGGCTTCGTTGTTGTAATTTATAGCACATCGGTGCTTATTTTCCGCTTTCCCAGCGTTTTTTCTTTAGCTTCACCTCCGAACGCACCAAATCAGTGATATATTTATATTTATTTTTCCTACATCGCCGCTTTTTTATTATTATTTATTTATAAGCGGCGAGTGTTGAAAGGCCGCTGCCATATAGTCGAGCAGAGCGTCTAACAATTGGTACCAATGGACCTGGACCTATCCGGTTCAGTTGACTTACAGCATTCGTACGAGAACGACCCGTGATTTGGGGATTTTTAGAGATATATTGTGATACATCAAGTTGGGAAAGAGTTGGGAATGTTGATCGGTTGCCGTTCGCCATGGCAACCGCTTAGCAATCGAAGGCAATTTATTAGATTTACTTTACTTATTTTACTTAGAATATTTATAAAGCAAACGAGATACAATAACTTTTTTGAACACTTGCAGATTGGACAGAAAGTCATCGCGGGGCATGATATACGAGAATGAAGAGCTCAGGCTGCGCACCATCAACATTAATGCAGAGGTTGAACGAGGTAATGGCTGATCAAAAGCGGGACCAGATAATGCGCCATAAAATGAAATATACCGACAAACAGGAAATCAAATAATCGTTAAATTAATGGCATAAGAAACAACCTGAAAACAGCCAATTAAAAAGACATTAGATGGTGGCCAAGGAAACCAAAATAATCCAAGAGAATATAGCTAAGGAAAATATCTCTACACGCAACTAGACGTACATAAATATCTGCCCACCTATTCAGACGTATATCTGTCGGAATATTCATTAAAAAGTGTTTTTCATTGCCAAAACAGAAGATAAGCGAATGTAAACAATGCGATTTGAGGTGTCTAAAGGTCTGACAGCTCTGCGTGATGTCCACGTGCTGCTCTTCTGTTTTGGCCAAATGGCAAGGCTTTTTCTCCGATTTCCTTGAGCGCTTCAGCATATGTTATAACACTTTTCCTGCTGTTTCCCCGACATTCCAGGTCAATCGGACATCAAACGCCTGCGGCGGGAGAACGAGCAACTGCGTCGGGAAATCTGGACGCTGCGGGACGAATGCGACAAGTTGCACAAGCGCGTCAATGCCAAGTTTAGCGACCACGAGTACCGCGCCAGCAGGGGCAGCGGAGGCAGTGGCGGCACCTGCCACGCCTACCGCTGCAGTGGCGGGGGCGGTGGGCGCGGAAGCGGTGGTTGTGATGTAAACAGTGATGTAAGGGCACCAACCCAACCCCAAACCATCAACCCGCTGCGCAAATTATTCAAATTTTTCACCACAAAATTGTCTAGGGTTTTCTAAAATATTTCTATTAATTTTATTTATTTAAAGAGCTAAAATGAATGCTATTAATTTTGGAACGACATAGTTCTTCTTCTTTACAATTCATTAGTTCCTAACTTTGCCTGAATTTATCAAAGTTTTGTAACCCTCTACTTAGTTTTTTAAATGTTCTATTTAATTATAGGAATATAATTAAGAAATTATTAGTTTTTAAATTTCTTTTAACATTTTCTTTATTTCTTTTATATTCCTTATAATCTAACAGACTATGGTTATAAGCTTAGACGTACAACTAACAAACATTAAATTTTAGATATTCAGATATAAATAATGGCATTTAACATCAATAATTGCATACACTACTTTTGTCTTTAAAAACCAACAGGCACTTAGGTCGTATTAATAAAGATTTCAATTATCACACCCATTTTGCAAAAAAACAAAGGTTTTTCTTTCCCATTTTTTTCATTTTCGTAAAGACAAAGTCTTTATATTTTCATCGCCTTTTCTATGTATTCGCACTTCTAATAATCTTCCAATTATTTTTTAACAGGGCTCTGACTCATGTGATACGTGTCGCGGGGCGGATGACGGGCACTGCAGCGACGAGTGCTGCCAGGAGGGAGGCTCCTGTGCGCCTCTCAAGCCGCCCCTGCCTCCGGAAGTGCCTCGGCATCAGTCACCGGCTAGGAACGAGGATCAGAAGGGCCAGAACAAGGAGCAGCAGCAGCCCATGCACTTTGATCACCTGTCGGTGGTCTCCGAGGAGACGCTTAGCAATCCGGAGCTGATGCTGGTGCAGCAGCAGGAGCACCTGATGATCTGCACGCCGGATCCCAACGGATCGCAGAGTACGCTGCCCAGCATGATGGGTCCGCTCACCCCCCTGACGCCCATCGAACTGGTGGCCAACCAGCTGAACGACCTGCAGGCTACTGTGCCCCCTTTGTCCTACTTCGAGAACATTCTCACCCAGCACCTGGGAGGACGCAATGCGGGTAAGTTGTTCCTTTGCCTTACTTAATGATGGTCTAATTCCTCCCCCAATGCCCTGCAGCGCTCACACCCTCGCCGGAGCTGGGCACGAGTTCGAGCACCACCACGGGCAAGACAATGCGGCACACGAACGGCTGGGACTATAACCTGCAATCACCTTTCACGCAACGGAAGTATTCCAACCAGTCGTCGCCATCCTGCTCGCCACCGCCACCGCTGCCGCCGGTTAGCACGATGACCACCTTTGTGCCCACCGCCAGTCAGCAGACGATGCCCAAGATTGCGCTGAATGCACCGCCGCATCTTGTGGTGGACAGCGGGGACATCCAGACGGTGGCCATCACGACGAATGCCACGCAACAAGCGCTCAACAGTCCGAAGCACTTCTTTGCGCCAATCAAGCCGCGCCTCAAGCTCAACACCAAGCTGGCCAACCAGGGACAGGGTCTCGAGCCGGAGGACCTACCGCCAGGATCTCCGCCGCCGCCTATAAGAGATCCGCCCGATATCTTCGTGAACAACGCCCTGGCCTCACCCTACCAGCGAAGGGTTTCGCCCCAAGTAAGTCCGCGTCACCGGCGCAACGCCCACTCGCATTGCCACGCCCACAGCCACCAGCGGAGTCGCCCACATCCGCGTCCACAGCCAGGACACTGCTCCCTGCACCGGGCCGTGGTGGATGTAGCCGCCGCCGTCGGTCTAGGCGAGGTTGGTCCCCACATGGGCTCCAGTGTCCTTGACATATACACCGCTGCTCTAGCTGCAGCCGCTGCCGCTAGGGGCTGCTCTCCTCTGCCAACGGCCAGGTCAGCGGAACCCATATACGCCACTGCACAAAAGCCCGGCCAGAGCACGTGCATCTCTTCAACGGCGCTCACCCAGCCGGTGATGACCATTACCACAAACTCCAACAAGACCACAACTTCACCGTTGAGAACGGTCCACAAATCGAGGGCCGTGGGGTTGGCCAAGAGGGTGGCCAAGTCCGCGGAGAATGTCAGTCAGGTGAGGGATCCTCTGGCCAGCAGACGATCATCCTCGTGTCATAGTCATTCCGAATCAGTCATCAGAATAGATCATGTTTAGGATTATTCGGACTAGGATAGTTTTGGTGTTCTATGTGGTAGTCGGTTTATTAGTTTTTTAGTTCATTTATTTTAATATTATTATTTTTATTACCGAAGAACTGAAGATTTTTATTTATAAATTTTATTAAATACTCTACCTAAGTTTGTTTTTGAGTACTAAATGGCTTCCTCTCAATTTGTTTATGAATCCATTTTGAAAATGTTAGTCTGAAAACAGAGATACGAAAAAGAAATCAATGTTTAAGTTTATAATTTTGTAGCAACCTTGTTCATATCTTTAGGAATGTAATAGATAAAAATGTAAAATTATTTAATACATTGGTAAATCCCAGAACAAAATCATAGTAATCCAAAGAAAATGCAATCTCAGCATACATGTTCCCCTTTCCATTCACAACTCTACATATATAATTTTGCTCCAAAAGCTTGCACTGCTGTCGCTTATTGTATTTATTAATATTCATTCTTTATTCTTTATATATATTAAAACTAATTTCCCTGTCCCCTAGACGGATTCCGTTAACTTGGAGTCGATTCTGAACGACATCGAGACCATTTCGGAGGACATCCTGGCCATTCAGCTGGAGAAGAGCAAGTCGCGCGACAACCTAAGCCAAAATCAGAACAAAGACGATGATCGGGCGAAGAAGCCATATCGCTCCGAGATGAACCTTTATCTGCAGTACGACGGCACAAATCCGACCATTTCGCCCGCCACAACGGAAACGGAAATGGGAACGGCCACCACAACGGTGCCCACGACCAGTGAGTCGGGCAATAGCGGAACTGGAAGTGGTAGTGGAAAACTAATGCGACGCACTCGATCCCTGGAGCGAGAGCACACCGACAGCCCCGCGCCGCACATTCCGGATCCCATGGCTCCGTTTCCCGACAAGTGCACCTATCTGGGATTCGAGCAGGTGAATCAGGCGGCCGGCGTGGGTGCTGCTGGAGTGCCGCCTCCATCGCCGAACGGCCCGAGGCCTCCGATTGCTGCCAAGCCGAATGTACCGATCAAGCCACCGCCACCGCTGCCGCCCGCCCGAAGGCCAACGATGCCCACGGAGCCACCGCCCCCGCCTCCAACTACTTCTGCCGGCGGCATGGCCCTGCAGCCCAACAAGAGCCAACTGTACAAGTCACTTGCCTCGGCGGCGGCCAAAAGAGCCATCTTCCGTTCGTCGCCATCGCAGTTGACCCGATCCTTGGACGTGGATCTTACGGGAACGGAGGCGGCGGGCGAGAATGGCGAGCAGGTGGCCTCGGGAGATGTGAGTATCGGGAAAAATTGAGAGTTTTACAGAGAAAAAGTCATTTTAAAATTAAGATTTCTAGCGTAATAGTGTAACAGAATATTAAAATGCGGCGTTTAATTATAAATCAACTCAAACTCTTGTCTGTGAACTATAAAAAAAATACTAGGAACTATTAATATTTAAGAGGAGAAAAAAGTCTTTGAAGAGCCATAGGGGTTTTCTCATTTAAATAACTGCTTTGTGGGCTGCTTGTTAGCTTTGTAAATGAAATAAACCACAATAAATAACAAATTTTCGAATTCGATTATACAATTAAATTAGTTCAATGAGGAAGAATTCGTAATGGGTGTCAAAATAAGAGTTTAATTAATCGAAATATCTGAAATTAAAAGTCTTTTTAATTAAGTAATTGGTTTAGGGATGCCTAATGGGCTTAATGTGTTCCTAATGAACGATTAGTGTTGATTTTAATTTGCATTTTCAATTTATAGAAGTATTTAAAGGGCTATGTTATTCAAAGAATACATTATTAATGTCCCCTTATTTTTAAGAATAAATCCTTCTTCCATTGCGATTTCAAATCTTGATTTTAGATGACATTTCTCCCCAGTGCATCCTCTATTCAAACGCTCATGTCGCTTCCAAATCCCTTTCAGCTGGACGAGTTGGCCCGTCGAAAGGCGCGTCGTGTCTCCATCGTCTGCGGATCGGGGCAGAGTGGCCGGCCGGACGAGGTGGCCCCGCCCGTGACCACTGCACCCACGGCCACTGCCAGCTGCGTGGACCTAAGCTCAGTGCTTACTCATCCGAATGTGAAGGCCTTCAAGATGAGCCATAGCACGCCCAGCTCGCCACATTCCTCCCGCCGGCGCACCAACAGCAACACGATGGCAGCTCCTCCGGGTGCGGCAGGCGGAGGACACCCCGAGGTCCAGGCTACTGCGTCGGCACCGCCCAGCACCAGTCATCATCATCACCATCGCAAAGAGGGCAGTGATCCAGTGCCCATGACGGCCACCGTTTCGAGGACCAAGTGCTCTAGGCGGCACTCGGAGGGAACCGTTCATACCGGTCATCGTAATAGCTCCGCCAGCGGAGGAGGCGGTGGCCACCACCACCACCACAGTCATCACCATCCGCATAGCGGGCTGGTGATTAGCAGCAATCCGCACCACAGCCACCATTCCCACCAGGACAGCAACCACGAGACGGTGACCTCTCAGTCCGACCGCAACTCCAACAGTTTCGCCTCCTCGCGCGAGTCCTCGACGAGCTTTAGCATGCGCTCCACCCGCCGCAAGATCTCGATCAGCTCGCACACGGGCGGCAAGATCCCATGGTGCGGCTGTTGGGGCAACGGGTGTCTGTAGATTACAGCAGGTGGCTTCATCTACCGTCCGGGAACAAAATGCAGTACAATTCGTTTAGCTGGATAGTTTAAATTGGAAACTTGGAAATATTAAAAATAAAAATTATAAACCAAATTTTGGAGCTTGCTTGTCATAAGAAGAGAGTTCTTTTAAAACAAAATTAATTATTTAAAGGTGCAAACTTAATAATTATTATTTAAAATTCACTAGACCCAATTTATTAAAGATTAGGAAAAACAGAGTCGAGTAGAAAGTGCTTAAATTGTCTTAAAATGCTTTCACTAAATTAGATATCAATTACAGCCAATAATATTTAGCTTCTGCCACTCTCATAAATTATGAAAATAGAAAAAATGAAAAGGAAGTTAAAGCATCTCTTTAAAAAATATTGTACTTATTATCCAGAAGCATCCTTTAAGGATTTCAGATAAACGTTGTCCAGTTAAGCTATTTGTACTGTAACCCATAATTGAGTGTACATTTCTAGATCTTCATATACCCAACTTACTTGTTTGTATATGGCTTAGTTAGTGTAGACTTATTAAGAGAAATGGCCCAGCATTTTGTTTCTAGAAACAAAGTACAAAAACAGTTTGAGAATGAGCAATGGAATTTAAAGCCAAAATTACAATCGAAATTTGTTGTACATATATTTTAATAAAAACTATTAAGTTGTAGCATTATAACAATAATTTCAAAACAAATCATTATACATTTAAAGAAAATATTTATGTTATAATTGTTGCTGAATTCGGAGAGAATACAAATCAGAAAAATAAAATAAAACATATTTTTTGGCAAGTTACCACCAGACTTGAAGGTTAAATGATCAACTTAAGCTTTTATAAATAAAACCGTCAGTTGATTGATCATTTATGGTCCAATCAGGTCTGGTAAATAGCCCAACTCGTTTTCATGCATTGGAGATAAAAATATGTAACAATGAGTCGGCTTAAATCCCTCTCGTTCCCAATTTGAAATCCCCGTGTCAGAACTTTTTGCAGGAAAATTTCATTTCACGCTTGTTAGCCGCTCTAAAGTTGCCCTCGACGCGCGAATCCGCTGACTTTAACGTGAGATAGCGGATAAGAGTGGTTAGTGAAGAGGGAGGATGGAGGATAAAGGAGTGTCGCAAATAGCTGAAAGGACACACCGGTTGGCGGGCAGGAAGCGGTGGCTGCAACTGCAACTGAAATTGCGCAACAAGCGAAAATATACAATATGCAAATTAGCCGCAAATTAAGGTGTAAAAATGCATGACACACAAAACGCCTCTAGGATATATGCAGGAAACAAATTAAATTTTCTCCATGTACCAGTGCAAATTGCGGTTGCAGTGCCAGGCGTGAAGGTGACGTGAGTGTGATAAAAAAAAATAATTATAGATGGATAAAAACCAGGAGCAGAGGCCACCGCAGTGCGCCACAAAATGTAACCCAGCCGAGGGGCAGTCTGTATTGTATATCCTTTGAAAAGGGACTCCATGTCCGACTCCATCACTGGCCAGCTGCCAATCAATTGGCCGGCACTTGAACTCGTTTTAGAAATAACAGAGTTTATGGCTTCTTCTCCGTTTAATTGATTGGCTGCCAACTTTTGCCAGATTGCCGCGAGTTTGATTTTATTGCATTCTGTTTGTCTTGGCCATTGTCTGCTGCCAGATGCAGCCCGATCCCGTACTTTATCGCCGGGAGACATGAGAAATCAATTTGTAATCATTATGACTTTTGTTTATTTGCCAATGAAATCATATGGCAACTCATGAAGCCAATCTGCACAATCTGCAAGGTCGTAAATAAATTCGGAGGCAGCGTTAATGATTCAGGCAGTCAAATAATTTTCAGCAAAAAAAAAAAATAATAATAAAAAAATCTACATGCCCCGGGTGAGGCTCGAACTCACGACCTTAAGATTATGAGACTTACGCGCTGCCAACTGCGCCACCGAGGCCTTGGTTTCCCAGGTAACAAAAGCTATTGTTAAAAATGAACGGAATGGAGAGAAGAAGCTAATAAAGGATCTATATTTGGACGATGTTGTGATAAAATTTCACCTTTAAATGAACCTTTGAGCAATTTTTAAAGTGCCTTTATTCTTCTATTATAAATGTGTTTATTGTAAGGAAATGCTTAATGACTGCTTTAAAGTCCATGCCAAAACAATTATTCAAATTCAGTGCAAATAAAAGTCAGGATGCCGTCATAAGCAAACACTAATTTAGCCACAATGCTCATAAGAATATTATAAGCCCAAATAACAGTAACCAATTATGATCTGGGTACGCTGCGGCTTGATTCTTTTATTAAATATGTAACTGCTGCGACGTTAATGAGCCAACTTCTGTTTCATCAAACCATAAAAAAGGGTGAATTTCAGGGACCAACCCGGACCGACGGACAGGTATCCCAGCTTGGCTCTTTTTTGATTTATACGCCCGACATACGCGGCGTATACTTATTTTATGGCCCTTGTTTAGGTTTCTGCCGTGACGTGGCGTGGCGTGGCATGGCTTGGCGCCTTCAATGAGCTGTGTCTGCACATATTTCTCAATCATTCCGAGTTTTCAGACAAACCTCCTTCTCTTACCCCATATAAAAAGGCTATATACATATATGAGTTTTTATGACGCCTGTTTGCCGTTGTTGGTGTTGTTGTTGCGGGCGGGCTTGTCTGCTGCTTTTATTACCATAAATTCTGTCGCTTTTCTGCCAGAACCTCGAAGTCAGTTCGCAAATATACGAAAGTGGCAGGAGCGTTTCATTGTTTTAGCCGCCGAGCGTTGACGTATTAACAATTTGTCAAGCGAAATTTAGCAACAGCAGCAGTAGCAGCAGCGGCAGTGGCAGAATAAAAATCAATGCCTGGTAACTAATTACTTGCTGGCTAAGGATGTCTTTTCCTCTTGCCCAGCTGAATTTACTGAGCACTGGAAAAAAAGGGACTAAGAAGTAAACACCTATAAAAATATAGATTTAAAGTCCAAGTGCACATAATTAAAGCCGAATTGGTGGAAGGCATATAAACATCAATAAATATTTTTTAAAAAGTATACTTAATTTTTAATACATTTTTAAACTGATGAATATGAAAAATATCGAAAGAAACCCAGCACAGAAAACTTGTATGTCTTTAAATGTATGATTTTTTGGCTTGGTTGTGATCGATCAAGTTCGGTCTCTGATCCAATTTCAACCTACATGAGTGGACATTCCTCTGCATCCTGAATTAAGTCTTCCTTTTCTTGGTTTTAAGCTAAGATAAATTAGGCAACTTCAATTAAAAGTAAAAAAAAAGTAAGACATGAAGTATGACTTTTATTATAGGTTTTTAAAAGCCTTGTTTTCCCAGTGCACCTGGTGATTACTCCCCTGCAGCATATGTGGCACGCCCCCAACTGATTTGGCCCGATCCAGCTGGCGCTGCTTTGTTTGCCTGCATTAACTGAGTGGACATCCCATCCAGCGGGCAGCCACAGACACATCCACATACACATGCACAGATGTCCTGGCATCGCTTCGGGGAGCTGCTAAAAATTGCAGCCAGCAACTGATGATGTCCCTGGCGACGCGAGTTCCCCAGTTTCCGTCCACACGAGCAGAAGGGCAGCAGCTGCTGGTGCAGCACTTTTTCCTCTTTGAGCCAAACACTCACTTTGATCATTTTTCATTTCCCAAAGCGACACATGAGCCCTCCCAGCCCATCCGACAGGATGCCTGCAACTGGATTCCAGGACTCCTGGCTAGTGGATGCGGGGTACTAAATATGTGTGGGCGCTTGGGTGACAGCGTCGGACTTGCGTGATATTTTTATTAAGAAATATATCAAATGCACATAATGCACACATTCTCGGCTGCCATCATATATAACCCGGCGAGACTTGGGAGCCGGCCAAATGACACTTTATTATTATTTTCATTGTTATGCGAGATTCTATTAAATTAAGCCTTAAACGCCATGATTGAGCGGAGGACATCGTTCAGAGCAGTCACCTCTTTGCCGGGCGAAAGGCGAGTTTCCAAATTCGGAACTCAAATTGCAAATTTATTCATACGCGTCGCGGTTCACGTCAAGCGTTAAGTTAAGTTAAGTGACCTTTCGAATGCCTAACAAGCCGGGTTCCCGTTCTCCGGCCCCTTTGAGCCTTTGTTGTTCACTGAATTTGCATAATCGCGTGAAGCTTATTTGTAAAATAAAAACGAAGCAACGCGCATACACACAAATGTCAGGAATTACACATAACGTCGGGTACTTCGTGGAAGTCCTGGGTCAATGCGCAGGATTGGTGTGCTAAGCCACCGTTATACACTCGGAGAAGTGTGTTTATGCAATGGATTATTGAAGATTTATTGAGAGAATTCTTGGAAAAAATATTTATAGATAATATTACGTTGGGACCATTTAAAAGAGCTTGTAAATAAATTAATACAAATTTGTAATAAATAATGTTTCCCTCATTTAAACTGGTTTACTTTTCCTTTACTTTATTTACATTTGTTTATATTTGTGTTAATTTTAATTTTATCTAAAAGTAAGCTGTACTTTATCAACATTACTAATTTTATGCAAGTGCAAAAACGTACACTTAGCGGCGGTGTAGTAGGTTAAGAGCGTTCCTGAATAATTTGCATTTAACATGCGCGACATGAAAGGCAAATAAACAATGCTTTCGTCTCCTGCCCCGCTAAGCCGAGTGGCAATTTGTCAGCTGCTAACTGGTCGCCTGAAAATGCGCCTGTTTCCTTCTGGTGATTTGTTGCACTCGTTTTTCATTTGACTAAATGCTGCAAATGATGCGATTCGGTATGTGGAATGCTCAAGCTTCCTGCCCAGTGTCCACGCTGCGAATACTTAATCAGGTCTGAGCCGGCATAACTTTTGCCTGGCTGGTAGTTATGAGTTATTGGACAGACATTTCAGGCGGGACGCATAAAAACAAAATTAACATAATTTAGTTGTGAGCAGGACATGCTGTCCGGTTTCCTCCTCCTCGAACCAAATAAATTGTAAAACTTTCGGCGAAAAGCAAAGAAGAAAATGTATTGTTAAGGCCACAGCTGAAAGTCAATAAGGCGAGCGGAAAACTTTTCCCATCCAGCCGATGATCATCAATTTTTATATATATACATCCTCCTCACACATGTGATTGGACAGTGGGGATAGAGAGTAAATTTGATTAATATTAATGCCAGTGCCGTTGCCGTGAATGAGTACAGTTGAGGCTAAAATAATAATGAAATGGTCTTGAAAAAATATTTATACTATCAATAATTGTCCGGTTGTATGTATTTAAATTTGAATTCATCAATGTTAGGCTTAATAAAAAAGTATAAATATTGAAATTAAATAAAGCTTAAAAAGTTTTAAGAAATCATAACACATCGGTTTTTATTTATAAACAAGGACATGCAATATCAATATACCCAATGGCAGACTCCTTTTTATGATTTATTGTGTTTGGTCAGCGGACGTGGCCCGAGCAATTTCACCTTGGCTGCCATCATTCTCGTGCTCCATTAAATCTTTGGCGACACATTCAATGAGCCCCATAACGTGTGCCCTAATACCTTGTCTTGCCCTCGCAATTCCCCCGCCCCGCTTGCACCATAACTCCCCCTAATATCCTTTGTTTATAAATGTTCTAATGGAGGGCAAATTATTATTTTTCCTTTTTGGTGTTTGTGCATGTCGAAGCTGCTTCCTTGACGCTGTTCGAGTGATAAATTGATTGGACAGCCCCCCCCACACACACGCATGCGGCGCCAGGAGTCGATGGAGTCCCAGTCCCAGTCCTTCTGCCCAACATTCATAGCGGCGGTCAGGCGGTCAGGCATGGTGGACCCGCTGTCAACCCTTGGCCAGGTCCTGTGTGTGCGGCCAATTTATGGTTAGGGCCACTGGTCAAAGGATAATAGTCGCACACTGTTCTCGGCTGGATTGCCTTGGGGTCACCGGTCGTCCAGCAATCGTCGTGTACCCGCTCGAATTGTTTGCTCAAGATCAAATGGTCTGTATGCGGGTCCATGTTTACAGGCGTCTCCAGTGTCCCGGCAAGAAATCGGCTCAAGTAAGCCATATTTGAGGCGGGAAAAAACTCAAGGCGTTCTCTCTTTTTGTATGGGAGCCTGTCACAAGTCACATTCAAATATATCATGAATAAATTTGGGTTCTTTTTTGGCTGGCCTCGGTAAAAACGCGAAAAATGCTAAGCTCGATTTTACCTGTGATTTTTTTTTTTAGGTTTATTTAGGCCATATTTATTCTAGATAATTGAAAATTTAAGAGTATTGCAGTGGAACACATTGTTATTTAAGATAAAAATATTGACAAATAAAAATGAACTACCTATAGAATCAATTTTAAATTAAATATCAATTACAAAATAAAATACTTGGCTGAACAGCAGTTTCTGTTTTTACTTACTTATTCTACTGTTTCGAAAGAGTAGCCAACCTTCGATTTGTCTATGTTTCTGTTCTCCAACTTTGGTTATTTTTTCGGCTGCCTGCTAAATTATAATAAATGTCATCGTACTTACCTAACGCCACATTGAGATTTAATTTATGGCGACAAACTTCGCTGGGTGAATATTTTTGTTTTGGGACCCCAGGTATGTACATAGATACAGCAGAGTATTTCTCCCACATAAATTACAACCCTTACCCGTCTAGAGGGTACTTTGTAGAGGCCCTCGTTAAGGATCTCGGCATTTGCATTGCAGCGACCTTCATTCGTGATTTACAGTGCGGGAATATCGTTTATTTCGCTCAATTTCGTTTCGGTTTAACATAAATATTTTAATGGCTGTTGTCAGTGTTTTTAATTTCGCTGTCAAAATCAGCGGCAACTAACAAACGGCTGGTGTTTCTCTTTCATTTTTGTGAATTTATATATGTATATATAAACGGCTGTGGCATGTTGATTATAATATGCCTCATTAAAAATAATAAACTGTCAGCCAAATGAAGGCGAAAGCCAAATACTTCCATTGCGCCGCGCCTGCTGCCGTTGGTAAATTTCAAATTTCAACATTAATTGTACAATGAGGATGAGCAACTGCAAAAGTTTACTGATTCTGCTGCTCCTGGTGGCATTGCGGCTGTGGGGCTTTGTGGGGAAACTCGCTTTTGTAATTGTATCCTTGAAATGCATATCTGATATTTTTGCAAAAAGCTTAGAGGCAGCTCGCCCTCGCCCCGGACTCCCTCCTATTTTATAAATATTATATGCAAACACATCTAAACATTAGATTCCCTGGCAGAGTGTGCGTTTGTTGAAACCAAATGCGGTTTTCAGATGTCTTCTCTCTTTGTGTACCCTGTTATTGCAGAGGCCGAGGGTATATTGGGTCAAGTGTTCATAAGTAATAGTGATTTTGGAATATATTATATACTAAAAAGTACCAATAATAACTTCCTGAAAGTCACAAATATGAATTTGGAGGAATGTGTACTGAGTATCCTCCAGTCGTGCCTTTCGCCTCCAGAGTTGCGTCTTTTTTGCACTTTAGCCATGCTCGAAATGGTCGGGGAAACGAGGGGAGGTGTTTGGTGTTTATGGCAGCTAAAAAGGCCATAAAATGAACAAAAACATATTCCAGGGCCCGTTAGCGAGTGTGAGCGAGTGGGTCCAAACATGCAGCATAAACGGCATTTTGAGACTGCAACGAATATGTACAAAAGCCTCAGATTTCATACACTGCCCAAGGACCCCCGCCGTCCTTTGCTGGCGATGTGAGCGTGAGTCGTGAGTGCGAGGCCCGAATAGAAATTACCAAATCAAATCCGATCGCACCTGATTATTCCCTTAGGTATTCGGGTGCAATCTATCACATCCCTGACACTGGGCCTCCCGTTGAAATGTAAGCTGCAAATTCACGGCATTGTAGGGCCAAAAGCCCCCTCCCATCAGCACTTGTCTTGGCCATGTCCCACCGAGAGGAATGCAGGGGACAAAAGGCATTTCGGTCGACCATGGTCCACATGGCGGATGCGGAATGCGGAGTAAGCAGGGAATGCTAGGTGGTCTTGGGCTTGGCAGGCTGCGGTTCTTTGGTCCCTTGTCCCTGGTTCCCTTCCTCCGCTGCTGCTGCTGCTGCTGCTGCACATTTGTTAGCAGCAGTAGAAATTAAAATGTTTACACAACCAAATGCCGACGACGTTTCAGCATTCAGGCGCTTGTGTCCTTCAGCAGCAAACATTATCCTGCCACTGACGTGGCTCAGGCGACACCTTCGGCCCTTGTTCGTCTTGCACGGAAATAAAAATGTACAAAATATAGATTATTATAGAGTTAAAATACTATGTATATTTTAGGGATTAGAAGAACAGGAAAGTACGTAAGTAGGTAAGAAAGCCTGTTTATATTGTATATTTAAATAGAGTAAAACAAATATACTCTTATTTTTTGATAGTTGACTAAAGGCTTTAAGACACTCCCTCTGGCATTTCCCTTTTTTCTAGTTCTAAATTTAATTAAACTCTTAAGTGAATATACTCCCATTTCCCTCAGTGCAGACAAGACTAGGTAGGCCCATTCAGCACTCGATGCTTCCTGGGCATTTGGCAGTCGGAGCCACACATGTGAATGGGGTGTCGCATGTTTGGAGTTTTCATTTAAATGCCCGAACAAAGGCGCAGTTGAATCAGCAGCAGCAGCAGCAGGAGAGTCGCCTGGAATCGCCTCGCATTTTAAGCGCAATTAGTGCCAAGTGGCGAGGGCCAAGAGCCAGGGACCTTGCCAGGCATTTACCTCATTGCACAAGGACACATAACTCAGAGCGGCCAAAAGGGAGTTGGAGTGCGTAGCTGTGTCCTGCGGGAGGAGGAATATGGCGCAGGCGGAAGACAGCCGTTTATCCCCTGCGGGTTGCGCTTATTTATTCGCTTTGCGTAATCTTAAGCACCTGACTGCCGCAAGTGAAATCTCCGTCAGCCGCAACTTAACACCGTTTTAATCTGCCATTTGGCACCACTTCCGTGAACCGCCTGCCGCAACTTCCGCCTGGAGCCCTGGACTCCGGACCCGGACACCGAACCCGGACCCGGGAACTCCTCAGTCCACACTCCGCACTCCAGACTCCGGCCGGGAAAATAACATTATTGCAGGCAACTTCTTAGCGGCAGTTTGTTGGCTAAAGTGCAGCTGAATATTTTATGAACTCGGCGAGCACTCCGTCTCCACTTCAACTGCCCACTCCGCTGCGTCCAAAGACGCCTGCCAGGAACACGAGCAAGAAGGAGTTATAGCAGGAGCGACAGATCTCGCGGCACCGTCTTATCGCATAGAATATGTCAGGGCCACTAAATAAATAAGCCTTCACTGATGCACAAATGGCCATGATGGATAAAAGAGGGCTAAGAATAATCACTGATGGGTGTGGTGCCATATTTTTTACCCAGGTAAAAGTACCATATATCTCCGCCAAGAGACGATATTCAATTACTTTAGATATTTGTAGTAATATCAATAAAATTCCAGAACAAGCTTGGTTAGAGTCAATCTTAAATAAAATTCGCCACAAGCCAATCACATATATTAACATATTTCTCCTTTAAATATTTCACGGCTACGAAAAATACCTTAACTTACACAGGAAATCCCAAGGAAAAATCCGTCTGAGCACATACTTTGACATTCAAATTGAATACGGGCAAATGCAATGCTACAATTCTGAGATTTAGTTGCAAAGGATGTGTAGGGATGTGAACAGGACTCCCCACTCGATGGCTGCGTTCTGTTTCTCAGTGTTTTGCATTTAAATAAGTTTCTACTGCAGCAATCGGAAAAGAAAGGCTTATGCCAGCTACTTACCTCACATTTTGCCAGCAAATTCACAAAAAAATAGATGTAACAATTTCAAGAAGACACTTGCAGGATAGTTGCTCAGCAAAAACGACTCTATTCACAACAAGGCTTTAAATTGTAGTGCTGCAAAATGGAAAATCTACTAAGGGAACGATTCAATTAAATATTTCACAGGTTGCTTCAAATTCACATAATAGGAAAATACATAAAATCAAATGTACAAGAGCAAAACGATAAATAAATAAGAATAAATGCCTGATAACAGGGACTTTTCCGACAGAGATTAAAGGCTTGAAGCGAATGAAAAGTCGGATGCCTTTGAGCCAACGAACTACTGTTAGTTAATTTCAGTTTTGGCTCTGGGAGACAATTCAATAAATGATTTCTCCGGCCAGGTCAAAGTCACTAAACCAGAAAATACACAAAATGAAATGTACAGCAGGCGAAAAACAAATGGCGAAACAGGCCAGCTTCCAACGGAATCCCGGCCAACTTGGGCCCCCATTCCCGGTGATTTATTTGGAATTCACTTTTGGGACTCACTCCGCAGCTCGCTTATTTGTCTTTGTTTGCTGGCCTGGCCCTGTTCCCACCCACTCCACTCTCTCCTCCACTCCGAACCGGAGTCCACTTTTGCTCCCACTTCGTCTTCTTCTACTTTGTTATGGCCGCCAATTGAATTTGGTTTTATTGCATTTATTGTGGTGGCTGCGTCTGCTCCTTGTTGCTGTCGCTGCTCGCTGGTTGCTGGTTGCTGGTTATTGTTAGCCGGTCGACTGACCTCAGTACATTATCTCTAAATAATTTATGTTTGTATACATTTTAATTTAATTTATTTGTCCGATCCGGAATATTTGTTCATTTCACTTCTATTCGTTGCCGGGTCCGGTGGCTGATGTTGCTCGGATGTTGTCGGCTCTGATGTTTGACCAGCAAACAGAGGGCACATAATGTATAGATACGTATACGTAATGCGGCCGTGAGCGGGGGAAAGCCAATATTGATTGAGTAGCCGCAACGTTGACCCGCTTCAGCAAATAAGTAAGATATCGTAAAAAGGCCGGGATGCCGTGTAATTGCCGATGTTATGAATGTGTGTGTGTGCTCGCCCAGATATATGGTCAGATAGTTTTTTATGTCCCGAAGATTGTTTCACTCGCCGCTCTCCCTCTCGCATAATGGAAATTGCACATTGGAGATTTTCACATTCGTTTCGATTGATATGAAATAAATTACCTGATGGCGTCGTAAATTCCAACAGAGAAACTGTACTTCGAAGGAGATCGAAAAATAACTAAATGTATGTTTATGATTTTTATTCCGAATTGGATTAAGAGGTCATTGGGAAAGGGATTATTTTATTTATTAATTATTCCGATAGGGCTCTATCCATATCTCAACAGCTTCCTCATACATTGGACTGCAACATTTTAAAAATTCCTTAAAGCCGCATTAGCTGATGGAAATATCAAGGCTAAAGCTTGCAAAAACATTCATCATCGCCCAAAACTAGGGATAAAGCGCTGAAAAAAACGGAATTTTTAAAATGCTTTGTCCGGGTTTGTCAGTTGGCTTGTATGCAGATTGAAAGCAAACGCAAATTGAAGAACAACTTCAGCATGTGCACATGCAGGGCTTAATGAGATGAGTTCTGCCAAGTGGCGTGTGTAATGTGACAGGGGCGTTGGCGCGGGGGAGCAGGAGCTGCCGGGACAGCCGTCGTCTGGCTGCCGAGGAACAATAAAGCCCGGGGCCATTATCAACGAGGGCCCAGCAAATGTGACAATGCGAATGACACAAAAGCGCAACTGGATTAGCATCTGCCAGTCGGTGTCTCGATTCCAGTTTCCGCTTAGTCCCCTATTCATCCCTAGCCCTGCCATCCGCCCGCCATCCATCCTTCCAGCCGATTCCGCACTTCCTCTTAGGGTAAGTGGGTCAGATTTCGCCTACCGACAGTGGGAGGGGTGGGTTTCTACGGGAGCAATTATTTATTATTTATATAATAATATTAAATTGTGATGATATAGATTAAATTAAATACTATGACTATTTCTATTACAATTAAATTTTTGTAATATAGAAACCTTTAATAACAAAAACAGTTCTGATAAAGTATTTACATTTAAAGAGAGGTTTAACACCTTTCCGTTGGAGAGATAAGAAATTCAACCCCTTAAATGAGTAGTTAGTTCCTTGAACCCATTGCCAGCCAGATGTTTCTGCCCATTGTACAACTTTTACATTGCAAATTTAACAACACTGGCGCAATTGTCAAATGCAAATGTAGCCTCGACTTAACGAAATAAAAAACAAGCTGCATAAAATAAAGAAGCGCAGAACTTCATCTCCGTCTCCAGCCCGGCTTGTCCTGGTAATGACAAACTTGTTTTCCGAGCACTCACACTTCGGAGGTCTCGAACCCGGGCCTGGCTGGGATTCCGGAAATCTTGGCATGCACACAGGGATTATGCATATTTCGTCAGTTTGCCGGAGCAACTCACTTTGCATGTCTCGCTGGGCAAATGGAATTCTGATGTATTGCCTTTGTTTTATTAGCCCGCTCAACTATTTATTTCACGGAGCATTACTAGACTGGGTGAGTGTGTTGCGTTTTAAGGTTTATGTGTGCGAATCATATTTCGCACTCTCCGGAAGGGAGGGTGATTTGCATAAGCATAAAGTCCACATCCTCCAGGACCAGCTGCCAGCTACCGTATGTTTGTTTGCCCAGCAGCCGCAAGGACACCAGCCCAGATCCAGCGTTAGTGTAAGTCTCAGTTTCGGTTCTAGTTCCCATGGACACGGAAAAAAATAAATCAAAAGCCATGCTAAGTAGTTAACAATTTAAAATATAAATATAAAATATATGAAAGCAAAAAGTCCTTGACAATACATATTTACAAAATATGGGTATCCTGAATTTAAGCCAGGAAACACCTTCTTTTTCTGATATCAAAATTATATAACATTAACATTTAAAGTGTTGACGCCCATTTGAAATTGACATAGTTTCGGTTCTGTGCAGGGACTTCTGGGCCTGCTCTGGGCCAAGTTTATGACTTTGCAAATTGTCGTAAACTTGCCAGCGGAGTTTGTGTTACATTCGGATTACGGCAGCAGCCGCTAACCTTAAGTCAGTTTCCATGTCAACAAGCCACAGTGTTAAGTGCTCCGGATGGCCAGCTCCGAGCTCCGAATGGCAGTGTCCTCCCCGCATCCAATGGTCTGTAAACAAGTTGTCAGCCCGCCAGGACCCTCTGGGCAGCTACGCCGTATCCACCAGGACACGGACCCTCCTGCCCAATCCACCGCATTGGCAATTAGTGATTGCTGTCAGTGGCATCAGACTCAGTGCAAACAACACCGTTCTCACCCAATTTCAAAGCCCAATTCAGTTGCGTTTCGCCCATGAAACCGTAATTTATAACGCTTTCCATTTGCTTACGACTGTAATGGTTTTACGCTTGGAAATTGCATAATGGTTGGCAATGGTTAAAGCCTGAAATTGTGTATCGGAAACTACATACGTTTTTTAAATCCCAATGCGGGCAAGTCTTTATGACTTGTAGAAATTTAAGAGCAAGAAAGACGTAAAACATTGCTCGTAATATATATATTATGTATGCCATAGATAAAACCCATTTGACGACCGATTTTGGAGACAGTTTTCCCCCACATATCAACGTCCTACACATGGTTAATTCCTTCGCTCCTCCTTTGCGCTCTGTCAAATGCTGGGCTTGCCTGACAGTTTTGTAAGTTTCATTCAGTCAATTTCACGGCCTTGACAAGATTGCAATATTGAGACGTTGTACCACGCACGCCGCTTGCCCCCAAAACCCTTCTCCAATTCCTGCTTCGCGGCCCATTCAAACGGAAAGGAAAGTCTTGTGTAGCCGGAAAAGATGTCGGCTGCCTTTGCCGCGGAGGCGTCTGCTTGTTAGCGCTGATTTTATGCAGATTTCCACGGTAAATTTATGTAGAGCTACGCGGATACATTGTTGCCGATCCGCGGATTCCCGGCTCCCTGGCCATCGGGAGTGGGGGAGACCATAGGCAGGGCCTAGCAAGAGGGGACTGGGCTGGGCTGCCTACAAGTAGCGACAAAGTACACCAAGTGTACGTTTCATTTCAAATTGATTTATGCGCTACTCTTCCTCCCCCGCTCGCCGCTCCTCCATCCGGCTTTTCACTTGCGAAGAGTTTGGGTTCCCGTATGCTTGATTACGTTTGGAATTGGTTCGCCCAGCAGCTGGCGGAGGCGGTAATCAAGGACGCGTCTGGCAAGGACAGGCGCCCTAAGATAGCTCTGCCAATACAAGAATAGTAGCTGCTACGTGGAAATAGATGGTAAAAATAAACTGCTTTCAAGGTGTATTCAGTTGCCTTAAAGACAACAATAAAGATATTTCTACTCGGATTAATGTTTCCTGGAAAGTCTCGAAAGAAATACGTGTCTAAAGTTAATCAAACTGAGACGGTATTCTTGGAAATTTATTAAAATTAAGGGATTATAAAATCAAAAGCGTGTGCAGTCATAATTTCCAAGAAATAGGCAGAAGGCATTAAGTCTTTGTTGTAACAAGATTTATTTTAAGAACTTACAAGGCACCATGTTGATAATAACCTATCTCTTATCTCTTATATCAAAGCTAAAACACCCTTTTAAACGAACTGAAGCTCGTTACTTTCGGATTGAGTGACACCCAAAGCTCTCCTTCATCAACATCCATTTATCAAAATGCGCGAAAACCGGAGTTTGGTGGCTCAATCAATTCCTTTTCAAAAATCAAATTTATTGCTAATTAGCGCAAAAGTTCGACCGCACCCACACAGGAGCACATGGACGTGGCAGGACACCCACACAACCATGCAAATTTGATACCGAAACTGGCAAATTAATTGCGGGTTCGTTTGGGTTGCGCCCCGAAATGCGACTTTTGCCTGTCGAAGCGATTAGCCTATTGGGTTGCCTTGATATATGTGTGCACTATATACATACGTACATATATTCGCCTGATGCCAGCACAGCATCCTGGGTGAGAGTGTGCGCCGGAGGGATGTGTGTATCCTTTGGCTTAGGCACATGCAAGTGGGGGTTGGGCAGGAAAGCCGCCGCCTTCCCTCCAGATTGGGCGCCATAATTAATAGCAGCTTAACTTATAATTACGGTCGCCGAGACCACAAACAACCGTTTAAGCCTAATAGTTGAGGTAGCCTGACTTGATACGATTTTGGAGGAAGTCAGTAGAAGTCTTTTGAGTTGGGTCTGTCGCCATTAAGAAGCATCTTGACAAATTGCTTACCAATATTTAAAGCTTCCCTTTTTGGTCAACATGTGTCCCTAGCTTAGTTAATAGTTAATAACTTAAATTAATTCTAACAATAAGCAAATGAGAAAAATTTTATTAATGAATTAGCAGAGTATTTATGTATTGCATTGGTATAAGCGAATTAATAGCAAAGTCAAAATTATGTAAGCATAATTACAAGACTTTCCATTGAATTTGATTCACACGCTTTGTTACGTGATTATTTTACGAGTTGTTTGCTTTGAATTATGACTCAAAGTAAGTTAGTTTTAGCATTTCGTATTTATTTTTATTTTTTCCATTTCACTTCATCAAATAGGACTCCCTTCGTTCTACATTTCCATGCTGAAAAATAATCATTTTGTCAGCTTGACAGGTCGAATAATAGCCATTCCTTGGCCGACTGACCCATATATAGTCTGTATCTATATGTATATTTCCCGAGCAATTTGTATCTGTAACCAGACAATTCAGCAACCGCAAGTCAATCGACAAGAATAACAGAACGAAAAAGAAACGCATTGCTGAAGTGGAGCGAAAACCCAGATGTGGCGTCAGTTGGTTTTGGAAATTCTCTGGCTGCTTTTTCCGCTTGAGCTGTGCGACTTTAACTTGTCAGACCCGGATTGAGAACCCTCCAGTTTGAAATGAAATTTCCGGCACAATGGTAACTGCAATTGGGTTAGTTCCAGACCGAGTTAAAATAGTTGGTTTCATTGCCACGAACTTAGTGTCTGGCTTTTAATATGATTAAACTGGGAGAAATGGAAGTTGCTCGTATAAATAAAACTTAAATGTTTATTTGTTCGGTTAAACGCTCTGGCAATCGAGACTTTTATGCTGGCAAATTTATTTATAGTTTTGTTTGTTTTCATTAGACTTTGCGGGCCTTTTATTGCTCAATATTTTTCCACTGTCGAAGGGCATTTGATAGGTTTTATTGCCCAACGTTAATACTTCTCCCCGCTGCCCACATTTAACATGTCAATTGTGTACATTAGATACAAGTTTTTGTATAGATATTTATTCCATAACCTGGCCAAAAAAGCCTTTCAGCCAACCAGAAAATATTATTTCCTGTCTTTATCCGTGTTTTATTTACAATTTGCAGCATGTTTTTGCTGTTGCAATTCAATTGGATCGGTCAACGGGAGAAAAAACCCGAAACAATTGCATGCAAATGCATTTAAATTAGCTTTCTTTGTGTATTTAAATATGGACAAGAAATATTTACAAAGCAGGAAAATTTTGGGATTAAGTATTGAAAGGCGAGCATTGGTTACTCTTTATAGTTTTAAATTTATGATTTAGCGTAGTATAGTTATTTTAGTTAGTTAGTGCTGAGTTGCTTTAAAAACCTCTCAATAATTTTAAAGTATTTAAAACAAAACTTAAAGCATATTTTAGTGAGTAAACATAAAACACTAGCTACATATATTTGCTAAATAAAAGGTGGCAAAGTTCAAATTCCGCTACCGTTGGCGACACAGAAAAATACATTTATATTTTTAACAGAACTATTAAATATTGAAGTTGCCTAAACAATAAAGCACCAAAAACCAAATTCATGCGATTAAACACAAACACAAAAAACTACCGCCCGGAATCCAAACAAACTGAAATTGAGCGACCCTTAAAAGCATGCTAAATTTTTTGCCAACTAGACAATATGAATTTATGTATACACACGCCAATGTAAACATGCAGGCGAAAATATTTACTTTTTGCAGTTTATGGTTAGGCAGGTAGAACATATTGTTAGAGCCATACATCAGAAGAATACCCTGCGATCCCCCGAATGTCTATGAGGGTAGGACATCGAAATATCCCAGAGGCCCAAACAATTTTTAAATTAAAATTCTGTAAATATTTGCCAGCTAATGGCGGAAAATAGCAGTATATTCCGCCACGTGCTGAAATATCACACACTTCCAATTGAAATTAATCGAAAGCGATTAAAGAATTGACACTAATTGAAAGTCTGGCGCAGCAACGAACACAATTCTGTTGCCTCAAGTCCCAGCGATAAGGATATAAATTATGGCCCAAAAGTTCGCGACTTTAAGGCCGACAACTTTAATGTCATGCCATCTAGATGGGCCAGTGGAGCATCTAGCGAGATTTATAAGAAGTAAAATTAATGTGGCAGGGCGTCGGAAAACGCAAGGCGGACAAAAAAAGAGCAGCAACCAGCGATGATTTCCCTGGGTTAGTGGCGAAAATCTGGAGGAAGGAGACAAGGACGAGGCTGGAATTGGGGGACATTTGTAGAGGGCGATGAGTTCCAGGCCTGAGATTCGAATATATTTCCCTCAAAGCTCCAACGTCGTCGTCGTATAAAAATATAAAAGAAAAAGAGAAACTTTTCGCGCGTAGTTGCCTTTTAAAAGCACCAAAAACGTACCCACTAACTTTGATTTTCTTATATCGTTTGCTCTCTCCTGCCTCAGGACATTTCAGAAGTTTTTCTAAGGCGACCTGGTTTCTGGGTTACCCAAGAAAAGTCGACTTATTTTGTTCTCGGCTGGGAATTCAAATTGAAAGTGCACAAAAATAGATTTCCTTGAATAGATTAGACACACCTCAAAAGTATCTAATAATTTTGAAATGTTTATATTTATTTAGAGTGTTTTTTTTTTATTTGTTAAAAAGGCAATACATATCGTATCCTATACCTTAAAGCATTAAGTTTTCTCACAAATATGAGCACTTAATTTTCAAAGAGCGCCAATATACATAAGGGGAAATGAATTGTGTGCTTTCGAAATTCCGGTTTATTCTTCAAATCCTGTAAGTATTGTTTTGTGGCTAAAGTAAATAAGCATGGCAAACGTCTTTTCCTGGCATCCCCTTATGTAAACTAATAAATCAACTTGCCATGTATGAAATAAAGTACATTGGATGGCAGTCTTAGGAGCATTTCCACAACCGGAATTGGATTGCAGCCGGAACACCTGCTCGTTGGCTGGCCAAAAACGAAACGAAATCGTTTAATGGCAATTTTCATGCATCGAAACGTGCAAATTTTCGGAGCTCAACATGCAGACGAGCATGTGCTTCCGGGGCTCCTTATCCCATCCGTGTGTCCTTTCTGGCGCCTTTGTTTATCCTGTTGCCCATCCCGTTTTGGCAGTTGTTGTGCGTAGTATTTATCCATCACTGACAATGTCAAATATATTGCCCATGATGAATGACTCTGCGGATTTGATGAATGTGTTCTGCGGCTTGGGCCTGGTCTGGGCCTGGTCCTGGTCCTGGGCCGACAAGCTCAGCTCTGCCCATAAAAAGCGGCCATGGCAACGCCAAATGATTTATAAAAATTCGAACGGAATGGCATTCAGTGCAGACACGTCACTTTTGATGTAGGCGCTCAATTGCGGCCCTGCCCTTGGCTTTTCCAAATCAAACAATAGCGAAAATGTTTGTGTTCCCGCTCCCCGCGTGGCTGTGGAAATATTTGCGGAATTTAAATCGCTGGCCCATGAATCTGACAAATGCCTTACGATCTTGTTCGGCTCAATCTCGTGAGTAATCTCCAGGGATTATCGCGAATCAGAACATTTCCACTTTCCCGATTGCTTTCCCGATGATGCGCCATAATTTTCATTGCCATTATCAGACGGCAATTTCATTTTGCAAGTTTAAATTTTTTTACGGCCACAGCCAGCTGAAGGGATAAGATAATGAGGGTAAAGAGAAAAGGGTGGAATGAAATTATTATTAAGAGCTGGCCAAGCAATGTAATTGCAGTTAATGAAGTTGTTAAAATACTAAATAAATAAGGCGCTGCCGGCAGAGAGGAGATGCAATAAAATAAGAAACCGAACGATATAAATTTTGTATACCAGGCCAGGGCAGTCGGATGGGCACGTTCCCGCAATAATGGCTACTCGATTTTAATGAGAAATACGTAGGAATGACCCGTCCTGGGTCCTTGGTCCTCTGACATGTGTGTGGCGAAAGGTCAAAGGGAAAAGGAGTTGTGCTCCATAAGTCCATCTTGCCAATTAAAGGACTCCGAGACCCTTAAAGACAGCTCCTACTCGTCCCACGACCTTTGAACAACTATCTCTCACTGCCCTGCTTGTGTCCTTATTTCCTTGTATGAAGTATGAAAAATGTTGCGGTAATTACATTTAATGCAGCACGCAAGAAGGGAATGGGGAAAAGTGAAACAATTCTCATTAAGATTGAGATATGTTCACGGAGGGGAGTGGGACTCCCACACTGTGGGGTGATGGGGCAAATGTTACATGAGAATAATTTAAATTAATCAAGCGGTAAGGATTTATTCATATGTGACAGCCTTTTAATTGAAGCATCTACTGAGTTTGACCTTATTAAGAAACTAAAAATAATAAATTTAATCTTTAAAACTGCTGTAATAAATGTATTAGATAAATCTTTTTTTATAAAACAGATTAAGCCATGCAAAATGTTATAAATGTATCATTTTAGATTATTATTTTTTATAAAACAGATTTAGCTATGCAAAATGGTGCAATAAATTCCTAAAACTATAACAAAAAATCAACTTTTTATTCGTGTTTCGTGGCAGAATCTTGAAAACCATTAGGCCCGGCCAACGGCTGCTGGCCATTGGGCAACGAATATCGGGGAGCCGAGCCTCATCGTTCCCTCGTCGATGCCGCAAGTGCGTTTAATGATTCAAAGCTAGTCCAGCTAGACCGTCGGATAGGCCATTAACTACAGGCCCCGGCCATGTTTTATGGCCACGGGAACACGTTCAAATTGAATACCAGCCGCCTCTTTGAACCGAAAACTTTTTTCTCATTTTAAAAACTAAGGCGGAGACAGGGTTGGCCGGCAAATGAGTCCTGGGCCCGTGCATGATTTTTGACAGTTAAATACATTGCGTTGAAAGCGACTTTAATTCGAATTTTGTGTAATTCAATTGCGCTCGAAATGACTGTGCGTGTCGAGTCCTTTGCTGTCCCGTCCTTGGCCGGTTTCCAAGTGCCCAGAGCCAGAGCCAGAGCGAAAATGTGATCAGAAAAACATTAATGCGACAATTACGACATTTTTAATTGTTTTCAAGTCGCGCTGTATAGCAATGCGGGACTGACTGTCATCCCTCCCATTGCCATCCGCAGAGTGTCCTTGCCCGAGAATGGGTAATTAAAAACGTGTTATGAAGCAGGAAGGAGTAGCAAAAGAAGTTGGAAATAACTTGGCTGGTTGGGTAAACACGGAACGCGTTAATTGCCACTGTTGGTCGAAATAAATGTTCACTTTTGGAGAATTTACTGCATAAACCGGATGACTGATGAGGTTATAAATTATTTCTGGCGGCAATAAACACACAAAAAGGAACTATAAAGTAAGAACGGGGCCACTGTCAATATTACTGGCTAACAACTTATCGATTTTGTGTACCCTGTAATATGGACTGTTGGCGTGATGTTCGGCTTGACATTCCCTATTTGTAAACAATGTTTTAGATTTGCAGACAGTAACAGGTTTAATGGAATATACTTTCTTTAAAGTTCAATTATATTTCAGGGCAATGCTCTAAGTTTAGTACGAGTCTAGTTCTTTCGCCAGGGTATTGCCTGCCCTGACTCTACATACCATAGTTTTCACTTTTTGTTCGACCTCTTCTCAATTATAAAAGGCAGAAAAAATCGTATGGAAAACGCTGTGGAAGTTGGTGGAAATTTCATTAAATTTTCATTTCTAATTTTCCAAATGGATTAACGCTAAAAGATGCAGAAATCTTTCATCATAATTAGCACGCGGCGCAGGCACGCGCCAGAGCGCAAAAAGGGGCGGCGAGGTGGAGTGCATAGTTGTCCACTACTTATACATATATATACATACATATATACGTATGTATGTATTCGTACATATATATTCCCTGCTCGCAGCGTCCTCTTTTCGCCTCATTTTCATTTGGATTTTTTGCCCATTCCCTTTTTGTTTTTTTTGTTTTATCAATTTTTTTATGCTCTCGTTTCTACATGTTCTTTGTTCTTGTTTTCCATGGCCTTGGGCCCCTTTGACTAACTTATTTTGAACAATTTTCCGCACTCTCCGGCCGCCCCAGCTCTTTAATTAAGCGAACAGATAGAAATACTCTGAAATATGCTTTAGTCTGTTAAATGGAAATCATAATGAGATCAGGGAGGAAGAGCCAACCCAATGAAGACGGCACAAATGAGGCAATTTTGTCTCTGATATCCATTGGCTTTCATCAATTAATTGGTCGAGATTTATGAGCAGAACTAAAATTGTATCCAGCATAGCTTAAAAGGGCTTTAGTTTGGTCATATATTAAGACCAGCAGTCCCTTAAAGCGAAAGCGAGTATTATTTGAGTTTGAAACTGAGTAAGCACAATAATTTTATTGAATGTACATACATAGTACCCTTTATATATTTTAAGCTAGAGTAAATCTTATTTAATTAAAGCCAACTTTATAAAGCTCTTTTTGGGTTCTCCCTTCTTCGAAACTTGAAAAGAACTCATTTGGTTTTGTTGCAAAATTACGAAATACTGTCACGTATGTTTTGCTTTTTAGAATATTACCAGAGACCAGAAGCCAGAGGACAAGAAAATGCATATCAACTTCAAACATAAATTTGGGTCAGAAAGTTTAATTTAAACAAGTGTTGTCGTTGTCGTTGTTTTTGTCGTTGCCGCCGTCTTTGGGCTGCTGTGTTGATACTTATGCCATCTTTGTTGTTGCGGCCAGAGGAGCCAACAACATCACGTATACGCAGTGTAACACAAAGTACAAATAAATTAGTTGCACTCAAGGCGGATGGGATTGGCAAAGACGCAGAGATTGCTCAGGCTGGCATGGGTTACGTTGCCTGCTAAAAAGTTGGCAAACGAATGCCAGAAAGGAAATTTACTAATTTCAAAGTTTTGCACGCATTAACCTCGAAAATCTGTGTGCAACTTGAAGACACTTGCGATTGCAGAAGCGCCCCGAAAAACGCGGGAGTCTCCATCTTTCGCTGCGATATGCTTGTGCAAATAATTTGGGTCACGAGCTGAGCAAGCAACAGGGATAGGGATTAGGATAACCGAGGGGTGTACATTAGGGTGGATCGTTATTTTAAACTATGAAAACTAACTATTCGAATTTTATAAACATATTAAGATAAATCTATTAAAGTTTAAAATAATTGTTTTATATAAATGAATATTCCCCTCCATTCCTTCAACATTTGGCTTAAAGAGAACCACCCTGCTGGACACTGTACAACAGCTGACAAGTTAACGCTGCGTATACGTAACCCCTGAACAGGGCCAGGCTAAAAACGTCTAAGGACAACAACGACATGGGCGAGCGGCAGCCGAGTCGAGTTGAACTATTGTCAAGTTTTAACCTCGATATGCAGCGATGTAAGATTAGGCGTCGCCTAAGCTCCTCTTCCCCCTGCGCCAACATGTTCCATGGAATGCAGCGCCTTGGGGGCGAAACAAAAATAAGTAGCAAAATGCCAGGCGAACTGAGCAGCAGTAGGAGCAGCAGCTCACTGTCATGCCAACGCACGGGAGTGGAGCATGTGAGCATGGTCATGTGAGGCATCGCGGTGTCCTGGGATGGGGGCGGTGGCCATTGGGGTAGGAGGCGGCGTGGCAGCGAGGAGCGGCTCGTGTAATCATGCACCGCCGACGTGGTCGTCAACGGCGACCCCTTGAGTGCATTACAACAATTGAAATTGCCGGGGCTGCTACCCAGACGGCGAATGCGTCGGCGGCTAATGTGGGCTTATGTAGGATTAGAGTGGAAAATATAGTAAAAGATTTTATATTTAAATTAAAAAAAATATATATATATATAAATCTTTATCTAAGAATGTGTGATTTAGAGTTGATATTTAAATATTTTTTATTGTAATTTAGCAACCAAAAGGTACTACGTATACGGATTATGTTCGCTATTATCTAGTTAGCTCCCCATTGTCGTTGGTTGTCAGCAAACCAGGTTGAGGCTGCTGATAGGTGGGAGCTCGTGGGTCGCTAGCCCTTTTTTGTGCGCATTCAGCATTATTGTGGGCTCATGCACGAGTCGTGCGTCACTCCCCCTCGTCGCCCACTCATCACCATCCATTACAGCGCCCTCGACAAGTGTGTCAGGTCCAAATGACAGTCGGCGCTTGTTTCATGTCGCACAAGTTCAAAATCAACTCTTCTTGGCCGCCTTTTTGGGCCGGAGACTGGCACAGCTTCCTACGCAGTTGGGGCAGCTTTAATAAAAATAAGAACAAAATCCCAATTGGATTTAGGCTAATTTCTGCCGGAAACTCTGCCCGCTCAGCAAATGCAACAAATGGCTATAAATAAACTAAACCCATGACCCCATTAAAAAATCAGAACAAAACTTGAGTAAATAAACCGAACAACTTTTCCTGGGCAACGAAAAAAGTTGAGGGAATAAACTACGAGCGAACTGCACTCAACTTGTAATGAAGTTTCAATATACAAATCAATAAGGACCAAACAGGCGGGCCAGGACGGGCTCCTCAAGCCCCAGGAGCTGGGGCGCTCGGAAAACACGAACAAAAACCAAACAACCTCAACTGCAGCCGATGGAGCAACAATCTGTGAGATGCATAGACGAGGCCCACTGATGTTTGGGTCAGTTGCAAACTTTTTAGACCCTTTATTTCCGCAGACGGGAAATCAGGAGCGCGGAGAGGTGCCGGTTTTATGGTCAGAGTCGGCAGGAAAAAGTTAATGATGTCACTTCCACTTGGTCCGGAGACCCAAGACCGAAGACAGAGCCCCTAAGACATCCAGCCACCGATGCGAGTTGTGGCAGACCGAGGTGGAACGTGTGAAAAATACAAAACTATTAAACTACAGCCGGGCACATAGCCAGTGGCACAGAAATCGTTTAAGCCACAGGAATAGGGAATAAGGCTAACATGATTGCAGGGCTCACCTGATTGGCAGCATTGGGAAAATAGGGATTTTCAAAATAGGAATTCTTACATGGAAGAACTCTAGGAAATGTAAAGATTTAATTTAAAAACCCATTATCCTGCCTTGCCTAAAAAAGACACGCCCTAATTATGTCTATGCGTTTTACTTCCTTTTTCATATTTTCCCACTTGTTCGTGGCAACTGCTCGACCCTTTGGATGAAATTATAATCTGGCTCGAACATTTGGCTAATTGTAAGCGTTTAAATACGAAAACAATTACATCACTCAAACTTGAAGTGAGGGATGGGCAAGGAGGCTGCCGAGAAACACCAATAATCGCGTGGCGCACTTAGACAAAATGCGAGCAATTAAATCTTTAATTCGCGCTTAAAAGCTGCTTTACCCCAAAAATCACCCGCAGTCATTTTCCTCCGTTTTCTGCAGGGGGCTGCCAACTAATTATAAAACGGATGCGCCTCATTTTGCCCACCCCCCGAAGGGTGCCCGTCTCCCGTTTAGGGGAGCGCTTTGTTTAAGGCCGCAAGTCCCAACCGAAAAAGGGACAGATAAATGCGACGGTCTGCTCCTAAAATAACAGTATTTTGCATAATTGTTGACCCAGAAAGTCCGAAAAGAAAGCAACAGCAACAAAACAGGGGAACTGCGCGCTGCAAGGAATGTAATTTCTTTTTCGTTTTCTTATTTTCCCCGGGCATTTTCCCCAGCCTTTTCCCGCGGCGTCGCTGTGGGAACCGCCAGTGATTTGTAATTAGGAAACGGCCGCCAACTGTCGCCTTGGTTTTGGCCTGGCTCGGACGCAGCCACGCCCCATTTGCACCGCAACGGAGGCGGCTGCTGGAGGCATTAGCGAACGTTAAATACCCAAGTGCCATCTGCTGAAAAAAGGTGACCGGCTAAAATTAAATGAATGAAAAGTGCTAGAAGAAAAGTGTAAAGCAATGACGGCGACGCCTGGCGCCCCCCTTTCTCGCCATTTTCGCAGTTTGCGGCTTGGCGGAAAATGTGAAGGAAAAACGAATGAAAGTCGGGGTCGAAGTGGGGCAGCTCGGAAAGCTGTGGCAAAGATTCCGCCCAGTTGTGTGCGTAGTTGGCGAAAGTTTATTAAACATTTAAATTCACTCATTTCGCTTTGGGGACTGCTCCTTTTTCTTTCGGCAGGGGAAATGACCAAAATTGAAATTATTTCATGTCCGGTGTCACCATTTCGGTCTTCCGGTTCGGGTCCCAGTTTCGGGAATCGGCAGGCACCCTTTTCCTTCAAAATAAATCCACTGATGCAGAACTTTTGAAACTTCATTTTCGGCGAAAATTTATAATTTTTGGGCCAGCGACCTTGGCTGGTCCTTGTTTACTCGTGTCCTGCTTGCTTCCGGTTTTCCCGAGGCTACTTCTCTGTCTTTTGGTCCAGAGAAAATGCCTTTTTCCTTTCTGCATAATTCTTAAAAATACATTTAAATATGCTGGAAATATTCAGAAAAAACCAAAGGCTCTTGGCTTATGATGTTTAATCCTTTTCAGTCAAAATACTATCCTTATTTTAAACTTGAACAAAATATGTAAGACAATGCATTAATGGCCATCTTCACTAGTTGTTAGCGTATTAATTAAAATTCTTGTCTTATGAATAATGAAACATAATAACCATAATGAAAAAATTTGACGAACAATGAACATCAAAACTAATTCTATGCGAAACTCAGACAAGATATGTACAAGCTCTTTAGTTAAAAATCTTAGATTGTAATCGATCCTTAATCTCAGAGCACCAAAAATGCAGAAAGCATATTAACAAATTTTTGGCAAATGACCAACATCGCTGTGGGGCAGAAGGAAACGCTGGATGAGAATACATCCTTGTCGGTAATAAAATCGCTTTTAAGCATAATCCTTTGCCAGCGCAAATCCCATTCAAACCGCTCGGCTTGGCTTTGATTCCGAAAGCCCCGAAAACTTTTGAGCCCTCAGATTGAAAGGCGTTTTTGTTGTCAGCCGCTGCGTGTGTGTGGAGGGTTGAAAGGTTCTTTGGCATTAGCCACCCACCTTTGCTCCTTGAGCCACCTTTCAATGCTTCACCTTGCGAAGAGAGCGCCCATAATAGGCCCCACACACATATACGTACGCCCAGTCGCATTCAGGTGCACACTTATTAGAGGAAAAGCAGGTGAAACTCATCCTTGGGGCGGTGACGTTGCACTCGGAAGTCAGTCAGCACTGGCAGCCCAGAAAATGGCAATAATGAAATCAAAATGTGAATGCCCTTTGCATTTCCTACTTGCAGTTTGACCCTGTTATGAGCTGCACTGAAATAAATAAGAGGCGTTTTGCATAACATAATTTATCGGACCTTTGCAAATTATTTTCATTAAATTTGAATTTAATTTAAAAACATTTTTAGCGATTAAAATATTTTATATAGAGCGTCTAAGAAAATATTACGGTTTTTAAGAATGTCAATTAAAATATTTTTCTATAAATATATGTATATATGTATTAGGGACTTAAATGGATTGTCTAAAACTTGATTGATTGATTGATTACTGATAGAAAGTCTATGTAGCTTTTATCTTTCATTTTCAGTGTGCAGCTTCTGCCTGGGTTGAAGCTGAATCTAAACCTGGTCAGCCTGGAGGCACTTCCTTTAGCTGCCACGCCCATCTTTTGAATAAGCTCTCATTAGTTTCCTTTTGGAGAATTATGCGGCTTGGCTGCAGCATAAAATTTGCATTTGAATGCAGGATTCGAAAGTTGAGACAAATCCTTGGCGGGAATTCTCGCTAAACTGGGACTACCTTTGTGTGTTGTTAGTAATGGGCAGTAGGTCAAACTGCTTATTCACATTATCAGAGCTGGAAACAGCTTAAAAATACATAGAATTAGTAATAGGTTACCGAGAATTAAAGGATATATAAAGTATGTATTAAATTGTAGCACTTTCCAGTAAACCAAAGATGTTTTTTTGCGTTTAAGGTTACCTTGTCATTATTTTACCCCATTTTCCCAGCCATCTCTTTGCGACTCATTTCCATTTAATTAATACCCTCAGCTTCTAGTCTGGGACCATGGCAGGGATTTCTTTTATTTCGATTCCCCCCATTGTTCCCTACTTTGATTTGCTGGCCAGACACAATGAGAGGCCGCCAACAACTGCTGGACTTCGGTGGGCTCCTAATGGAAATGCGCAAATCAAATCCCTCAATCCTTTCAGTCACGTTTGTCCTTCATTTTGTGCCGGGAATTAGACAATACAGTCGACCTTGACCCGGTGTCCATTGTCAGTTTACTTTACTCTGCTGGCTGAATTGGATACTCTTCACCCATGCCAGTCGCAGCAGTTTCGATTTCAGTTTAAAAATGCACAGATTAATTTAACTTTAACTATGCACATACTAGCACAAGCTTTAAATTTCTGAAGCATTAATTCAATTTCTTTTTTAAAACTATGATTTCTTTGGATTTGCAATCTGGTCACTCTAAATGATGTAGAGTACTACTGGAAAATATTACATTTTCTTTGGGAAACTGTGGTTTCAAGTGATCATATATGTATAAACAAAAATACCCGACTTAATGCAAATATCTATTTAGAAGATCAATTATTCATTTTATTATTTTATAATTCGTGCAACGACTATCGTTAAAAAAATGCTTGTGTATATCGATAATTTAAGCTTATTGTGTGGTCCATCCCTGGTTCATTTGATCATCATTTCAAATAGATACAAACTTTACACGTTTTCTTTAAAATTCATAATGGATTCAGAGTCTTCGCAGGATGCTTTCTTTGGTTTTAAGGACGACGAAAGGGATCTAATGGCCTACGAGGAGGAAGAAATGCTGGCCCTCGAGGAGACTGAGGATTTAGCAACCGAAAATCAGTGCGATGTTAAGCCAGAAAGCAATGCATCCACAGCCAAGGAGCAGAGTTTCTCACTTCTAATGTCAGCCATTGACTATTTTAGTCCAAGAGATGATAAACCAAAGGAGGACTTGATGCCTCCAGTGTGTGCGGCAACCCACCAAACTGAAGAATCGGAGGTCATGGACATCTCTGAGCTTCCCTGGGTCGACTTTGTTATCGAAAATGGGTCCACGTTGTCACTATCGGACATATCTATGCCCTTGCCAATAGTAATTCTATCTCAGGCCGATGACTTGGTAGGTGATACCCAGGAAGGGACTGCCATGTCCCCAAGTGAAATACCAGGTGTGGAAATGGTTTCCGGAGCCGCCCAACAGGGGGATTTGGAATCCAAAGACGACACCAACAGTTTCCCAACGAGTAACGAGATCCATAATGAACCACAGCAACCGTTAACAGAACCACTGCCACATCCCGAACATCAACTGCATCTTTTCCGCAGTGAACACATAATGCTCCAAGATGTCTCTGCTCTGAAGATCAACGAGACGCCAGAGCGCACCAACCAAGAGCACTTCTCCTTCAATGGGATCGATATAGCCGGTCAGTTGCTGGAAGCTGCGGCTGCTCAAATGGAGCCGAATGTGATTGTGCACGAGTCGTCGTTAATGGCTATTGCAAATGGTCTCCAGTTGGCCGTTGAGTGCGGGAACGAAGAGAATAATGCCCTGATCGTCCACAGGGGCATTGGTCCAATGGTGGCTGATATACTCCTGGACAGCCAGACGGGCATCGTATTGGGTTTCGCCGTGGCTCGACTGGTGCCACGTCCTGTTGTCGATAGTTCTGGTTGGGTGCAGAGCTCGGTAATCCATCAGGTTATTCGGGGATTCGCCATCAATGAGAACGCAAGACGCATCATCACAGAGGGCGTCGGTACTGCCATGTGGAAGGTAACCCAGCCAATGCCATCGGGCAAATAGTTCACAATATCTTACACATAGACTGCCTGGAGGCAAAATGTATTTTCTAAGAAACTTAACTTAAGATTAAAGAATATTTTGCAACAAGAAATGTTTAAAAATAAGTAAATGTGAGTTCATAAAGAAAGAGTTGTTTCTGAGAATGTTTAATAACTTTTAACCTGGATTTTAATTTATTTTCACCCCAATTTCTTTAATATCTTTAGAAACCAAACAGAAGTTATACATTTATAAAGTAATGACATATAATTTTTATACTTACCCTAAAACCAAGACTTTTAACCACCGCTACAGGCAATGAAAAGACCTCGTTTAGTTATTCAATTTTATTATTTTATTGTATGTAATTCAATAAATTTGTCAGTTAAAGTTCACATAGTTCTTAGTTTCGTTTACATATGTATGTGTAAGTATTCTCTTTTGTTATTAGTCGGTACTTAACAGTAAACTTTGCTATATCATGAGTACACGTGAGTTCGAGTGTCGACTGTCTTTAAAATGTATTCCCCGACTAGGGAGGGGGGGCATTTGCGTGTTATGCGATTTTTTATTTACAATTAGTTGGGGGTGTGGAAAATTACACGTATGTATGCCGAGCTATACGTTAATCGAGCTGATGAAAAACACTTAAGAGCTTAGAAATGTATTTTGATTTCGATTTTTATAGTACTTTCTGTGGTCATATATACCGCTTAAATCTAGCAAACTTTCATTGTTCAACATTCAGTTTTACGGTATGTTTCGTGTGTGTGTGTTTGTGTGGTGTCCAACGGGTCGTTGGGTGGCTTTTTGGCGGGGAAATTAAAGGCTAAAAGTTAAGTTTTAATGCGCATGAAGTGGGGGAGGGGTGAGGTTGGGTGATTCAAAGGCGGTTAGCCGCAGACCGCAAGCATTTGATGCATGCAAGCGGGAATGTGTTAATTGTCCACAGCCGTGGAAGGAATCCCCGGTTAAATAAACCCACCGCCTGGAATATTGACCGCAGATATTTATTTCCGCGGCTCTCCGTCTCGCCCAGCGGCAAAGTGTGTGTTTGCTCACCTCACAGCTGCTTGCGGTTAGCTGGGGCTTCTGTCAGGGATCAATTCGTTAAACGCCGAAAGGCGCGAGCGCATCAAGTATACGCGGGGTGTGACAGACGGCGGCCACCTTGGGACAATCGCACATAATTAATGCCGCTTTGATGGCATTGTTTCAGTCGGAGTGGGAGCGAGTTCCTGTGCGTGGCATGGACCTAATTGCAATTAAGTTGACGCTGCAGCAGCCTCCATTTCCACGCAGAGACAGAGAGCAGAGACAACTTTAATTAATTTCAGACGATTTTTATGGGATTTGCCGGAGCTGCAGGATGTGTGTGTGCGTGTGGGAGTGTGTGTAATTAAAAAGGACGTTAAGTGGATAAATAAATACGAGCCGGGCCTGCGGGTTCGGGCCGCACACGATGTTTACATTTTGTCCGTTTGATTTCATTTTACTTATTTCTTTGACTGCCTTTGTTTTCCTTGTCTGCTGTGTATTTATTTATTTATTTATTCATTTATATATATTTATTTATTTGTATCGTTTAAATGCAATTCATTAGTGTTTGGAATACGTCTCTGCTGGGGATCTGCCATTTATATTATTTGTATATTCAATTAATTTACATTTTTGTCGAACAGTTTCGCAATAGAGTTATATACAGTTCGCGAGTCAGTCCGCCGCTTCACACAATAAATTTACTTTCGTTATCAATTAAATTGTTTTTGTTTTTTGTTTCGCATTGTTTTCTGTTACATTCTGTGTCGGCTGTCCATTTCGATCAATGCCTATGTATTTGCTATAATTTTTTCCTCCCCATGCAATTATTTATTTTATGCACTTTGCTTTTTCCCGCATGTTTCGAGCTTGTTCGTGAGATAAGAGCACATAAAATAGAGTTCCATAAATTGGCTATGCAAATGTTTACTATGTCCCACACATATCGGACAGTTCATAGTTGTGGTTGTGGGCGTGCCGTGTGTAATAGATGGATAATGTTAAATAAACCTCCTCGGAAAGCGTATAGACTCCTCTGATCCTTGGGACGGCCTATTCCTGGGTGTACAATTTGAAGAGAGGAAAGTTCTATCTCGAAACGAACTCTAGTAGTATTTGCTAAAAATAATAAATATTCAACAACTGCCCGGCATCCGTAGAGCAAGAGTGAGAGAGGAAGTGCGAGAGATTTGCCTAATTGAAAAGTTCACATAGGAAGGAGACGGCAAATGTTGTTCCAGACTCCAATTGCCATGCAAATGCATTCGAGTTGATTTGGTTTCTTTTTCCTTTTTCAAAAATGCGTTCGTTTGATGGCAATTGCTGCTCCTGCCCCGCCGCACTCCCCGACCCACCCATGCGGCCCGAATGGGTTCAGGATATCGATGCAATTTCACATCGGACTGCATAAATATTTACGGTTATGCATTTATGCAAACTTTCTCGGTATTTGCCGAAAAACAAAGCTTCCCGAAACCGAACCGAAACCGAAAAACCAAAACAAGAACGGCACAACAGAAATCAGTTAGTAGGAGTCTGCCTAAGACTAGGGGCTTACAAACTAGTTTGCTTAGAGCCGGTAGAACTTACGATTAGCTGGGGCTAGGGGTTAGGGGTTAGGGGTTCGGGATTCGGGGTTCAAGGTTCGGGGCACGGGGTTAGGGTCTCTGGTCTCGGGTCTCGAAACTGCCAGCGGTAATCCGGGGATTATGGACTTATCCTCTATACGTATTGGTTATTAGTTAGTGGATAAAATCAACTAGCTTACAACATGCTCTCGATTATTACGTTTACTCCATTTCGCCTCCTCATCCGCTATGTGTGTGGGTGTCTATCAAATTTATTTGGTTTTATACTTTATCCGTTGGCAGAGTTGTGGGTTCCCCATCTTTTCCTCACTTCCGAGTAGTAGCTGCTGCTGTCCTGGCCTTCAGTTCGGCTTGGGAGCCGTGACATGTCATGTGCGATGGCCCACTCCGATGATGATGACGCCAAATAGGAGGGCCAGGATGCTGAGGGCATAGGCCCGGGTGGTGGCTGCCGACGAGGTGACCGCCGAGGCCGATGATTCGCCTAAGAGAATTCAGAATAAGAAATCAAATATCTTTTCTACACAGAACAAAAATTAGCCTTGATTATATTGAAATATTCGGAATATTCCAGTTAATCTCAGCTATAAGACAGACATTTCGTGTGCTCAAATATTTTTCTCTGTGCACAAATTTTGGCTTTGGAACTCACCATTTATTATGTTCAGCGTTACGGTCGCACTGGGGCTATTCGACGGGCTACATGTGTAATTGCCAGTATCGCGCTTCTTGGCCGACTCGATGATTAATGAGCCAATCTGCAGCAGGGGAAAAGGACACAAAAACACACACATACAGTTACAGAGTGGCGGATTCAAGTGCCCAAGGAAAAGTTCGGAAAGTAAAGATAAACACAGGCAGTTTTCATTCGGACATGGGCACACGTATTCCAAATATTTGGCATGCGCCGGAACAGACTTTTCGAGCCTTGGCACGGGGGGCAAAAAGTTATGGCCAAGGCAATTAGGCGAAATGCGACAAAACTGAAACTTTTGCGAAACAATATTATAATTTTCGTTGTTTTTTTTATGCTTGGCAGTGGCAGAATGTAGCAGGAGCCAAGAAGCCATTGGAAATTGAGAGTAATTAAATTAAAATCAACAAGGGAGTCTTTCTGTTCTCGCTAAATGGAGCCGGGAGAAAGCGATGCTTTGAAGTTACAGATGGCGAAAAAAATTAAAAGAAACCTAAATAAATACAAATCTTGTAAAGAAGTTTTTAAAGTTATAAATAATAAGTATTATAAAAAAAGAAAATCTAAAGAAAACACAAAACATTTTTAATATTTTAAGTAAAAACGAGGTACATTTGAAAGAGCTCTAAATTATTTTTTCTCGAAAATTGCCAGGAGGATAACTGAGCTAATTTCCAAACTATGTTCAGTATTAATCTAATCTCCTGTTTCGCTAAGTGTACTCACCGTGCTCTGGCCTTCGCCGGAGGCCTCCGGCAGGTTAGGATCCAGCTGCGTGCGATGGCGGCGGGAGTCGGCCGCCAGTTGTTCGGCACCGTGGTACCACATGATGAAAGTGGGCGGCTCCAGGGCGCCGCGGACGATGCAGCGGAGCACCACGTTGCTGCCCGCCTTCACGTAGCGGTCCGGCTCGCCCAGGATCTCTGTGCGGGGAACTGTCGGAATAAAAAAAAAAAAACAGAAAGAGCGAATAAGCGGTGGAAGTGGCAAATGCTGGGCTCCAAAATTGTGTCATTTCGCTAATCTATTGAATTAACAGCTGCGAGTCACGTCGCACACGTAAATCTGGCTGTGGCAGGGCGGCACTTCACCTCCGCTGCTTCCTGGCTGTGCCCAAAGAAAATCCACTTTTCAATTTTTCACTTACTGACTCTGGCATGAACTACCCCCGGATGTCCCTCCAGCTCGCCTTCTAGGGTGATTTTTGGCCAACAGACACGCACATGCATAACAAACTAAGAGTTGTGTCAAACAAAAATAGAAGAAAAGCAGCAGCAAAAAAGGCGGTGAATAAAAAGCACACAAAACGAACAAGTTGGAAATGTTGGCGCATACATTTTCACACGACCTTCCCCGCACCACAACCCACTCCCCCGCATCCTCGAGCTGGGCGTCTTCATTTGCTTGGGCAACGTGCAGCGACGTGAGCTTTGAAATTTGACAAAATCACGTATACGCCGAGTTTTCACTGCTGTTACACAAAAATGTGCAAAATGAGTGCGTCGAGAATTTACACAAAATGCCCAAGAGAGTATCTAGCAAGTTATATCGTTCTAGATACAGCAAACAGCCTTTTTAAAACATTTATAAAAATATTTAAAAAGTAATAAAGAATATGTTGGCCAAGGCAAAACAAATGAGAAAGGATTGTGATATTATTTTTTGATTAGACTAAACCACATGTTGCAAACAAATATTTTAATCAAAAGGATAACTTTTCCATCAAAATATTTTATACATTTTCTTAGTAGCTTGAAAAGCGGATACAATGTCTTTTATGTTTGTTGTTTAATATTTAAAATTAACTGGCAAGTACTTTGACTTTTTAGTTGGAAAATATCACTATTATTTCGCTCATAGTTGTACCTTTGAGAGCCGCATATATCGACGTTGGTACATGCGAATATGTGGATGTATGCAGTCGTGGAACACGCGCCATGCTCTGGTTTGACACCAAACTGTGTCAGCTTGTCAAAATCGTCATGTTGTTGTATGTTAGTTTTCCAGCTGCTTGACTGGAGATTCGCGAAACAGCAAAATGGAAAAAAATATGTCAGCTGAAGCAGCAGCAAGTGCAATGTTATTAGCAAACGCTCTACTTTATCACCCACGCAGCTTGGCCCAGGGGATTCCCCCCTTGTCCTGTGGATGAGTAATTTTCGAGGCAGCAAAACATGAAATGAAAATTTTGCAAATTGCGACACGCATATGGTCCTAATTAAGTTTTCCTAGATGGGGGTTGGGGTAATTTGAATTTAAAGTTTAAAATTCATTTAACCAAGTACAGGAGAGCTTTGAAAGTTTGCAATCGCTCTTTGTGCTCGTTTTAGGAATAAAGAAAACCAATGTTCCTTACCCATCTGAGTGGCAGTAAAGTCAGGTATTTCTAAAGACACATTTTCCAATTAATTTAATTAACATCGTCGATAGCCAAACTATTATGCTGAACCTTTAGAAATATTATTGACATGCCGGCGGAAGCGAACCCGAATGAAAACCGCAGAAGCCCGAGAACTTTGCAAAGTTTTGACCGCACTTTCAGCTAATTCCCGAGCACAAAGGGATGGCCGCCAGCCGAGGGAATGGACTTGGTTAAGAGTGTCAAGCGAATTGCAGCAACTTAAATTAATTGAGTTTATGGCGAAATGCTTTTAGGGAAATTAGTCGGGGGAGGTGCGCAGACATCACAGGGATATTGTCACTTCTGATGGTGGGATAAGGCGTCCTCCCCAGATATATAAGCAAAGTAAAACCGAAAGAAAACCCCGAAATTGGCTTTGGTCATACGAGATTAGCAGCAAATTAAATAAGCAGACCGAGCCAGCCTGGATTGAATAAGAAAACTGAAGCCCGAGGGATGAGATGAGCTGGGCAGAAAGCGAATCTCATAAAACCAAATCTAGTTTGTCGTTCAATGATGCAGAAAAAAATATATTCATTCATTCGGCATTCATGTGTATGTGTGTGCGGGCGGGGCCACGGTGGGTGTGAAAGTGTTTTTCCGCTAGAAAATCTCTCATGGTGCCCTCCGTAATAAAGATAAATCTGCCAAGTTAACCGGCGAAAGTTTAAAAGATTATTACGTACATTTTCAGCTAAGTAGACTTGATGCTTTTACTTTTTTTTTCAGGGCATTTACAACGATTTGGCTCCATTGTGCTGCCCATTTCGGTGACCTAGAAACTTGAGTAAATGAACCAAAACCAGAGAAACTGACATTTTAACCAGCAACAAAGCAAACAAGCATCCATCCCCAGCCCCCGCCCCCGCTGACATAACAAATTGACCGAAAACTACGAGCCTATTACCCCAACTTTGGCTCCAGAACCGAATCTGGCCCAGAAATCAAGCAGCAGGCTGGCAAAGGCCACAGCCTCAACATAAAACCCATTGCCAAAGACTCGGAATCGAAATCAAAGGGGGTTCTCAGGGCTGATCCTGGGTGGACTGTGCCTCGGTGGGTGGCGCAAAAATCGACAACATGCAAAGGGAGTTTTGGCCGTTTGCACAGACAAAACGATGCAATAAATACAAATTACATGGCAAAGGCACAAAATCAGCCAAGCAGCGCGACACCAAGAAGAGTGTGGGTGAAGCTGCTCCTCCTCCTCCTCCTGCTGCTGCTGCTACTGGGAAAAGCGAGTGCGAAAAACTGCAAAGGGGTGGCGGTGAATAGGTGCTGCCGATAATGGTTATGGCCGGTCGAATTGGTCGAAAAGGAGCAGGCAAAACAGAGCGGGCCAGAGCAGAAGAGGAACAGGAACCGGAAGGGCCACGCACAGCCGAATTCGACTTCCAACAAACAAAGGCCGATTGGACCGGGCCGGGCCGGGGCTGTGGAAATGGCAATGGAAATGGATGAAGGCCAAACGACTGCAAATAATGGCCGAGCAGACAGAGACGACAGATCGGGGCGAGAGAGCGAGAGACAGATAGCCGAATCCCTGCCGGGCATGAATAGAAATCCTTTATGCTTAAACTTGTCGTTAGATTAACGCAAATGTGGCCGCGCATACAAAATTCAGCTGAGAGAATATTCTTGGCTCCAGATGGATACCTGTTGGGTGCCACGCCCTAGAGCTTCCCCTACGAATTTTGCAAAAGAACACCTTAAAAAATAAAAGTAATAAAATTTGTATGGCAAGTGTTTTCTTTTTTGTTTTTATAAATCTAAAAAGTTTTTGTAAGATTTAAAATTGAATTTATACTTCAAGAATCTCGTTTGAATTTTCACGAAATCTGTATCTTTTTGGTGATTTTTATTCGAGGTGTACACGCACACATGAGCCTGTGGCATACATGCGCAAGTGTTTAGCATACAAATTAGCTGAGCCGGAAATGCGAAAATCACTTTTTGGCAACACCATTATCCAGTCTATTGCCCTTGCCCTGTTCTTTTTACCCCAGCTTTTGCCGCAGCTCAGCGTGTGTCCTTTTTTTTGTCGACAGGCAGGCAGGCAGGCAGGCAGCTCCTTGGGCTGGATCTCCATAAAACCAAAGTGTTAGTTGGATAAAAGAAAATTCAATTTGTTGGCTTCAAATGCAAATTGACTTTTTACTTTCACTGCTTTGCGCCCAGCTCTGCGCCCCCCTGTCGTTGCTATCTGAGAGCGAGTAAATTGACCTTAAATTGTCAAGGAATTCGAAACGAGGCTATAATTCCCGGCCAGAGTTGTGCCATCTTGCCCCAAGGAATGTCGGCGTGAAACAAAGCTCAACCGCAAAACGGACAGATAGCCTGGGAAAGTTGCAGCAGCAATCCATTCGAATGAATGCATCCGTGTCATAGATACAATTCGGAATCCAATACGAGTGGCCAAAAAATATTCACACTGATTTCTGTGTGTCCTGTGTGCCCGGAGCTATGCGGTTGTTATTGTGGAGTGCAGATAAATATATGTGCGCCATTTCATATCAATTACAGGACCACCCGGCACATGCACTGCTGCCCCCCGACTGACATTTACATTGTTCATTTGGCCTGCCGCTGCTGCTGCCTCTCCTTCCGGTATGCAAACATGAAATTTAATTAACTTTTTACCAGAGTGAGAGCCCGGCCGGAGCCAGAGCCTGAACCGAAAACCAGAATCCAGCACGTAAAAGTTTTCTCGTTAAAAAACTTGACCGACCAAAGAAATGCTCCGTCTGTTTTCGGGGCGAGTGTGTGTTTCCTCACTCATTTTTTTTTCGTCCTGTTTGCTTCTTTTGAGCATTTCAATGGGCAATGGTCAGCAGCCGCAATTTGAATGCAATTTAGTGAGTAATTTGAAATGCAGCAGCAGCCGCACGGAACATGCAAGCATCTCGGCCTCTCCACTCATGTGTGGCCGTGCCCTTTGTGAGGGGGCCTCAAAGTTTTCGCATTTGCGGCCGCTTGACCTTCGCCCTCCGCCCAAATTACACGCTCCAACTCACTTGGAGAGCACCCATGTCTGACCACAAGCTCATATTCATAACCGAAAGTCCGAGTATATCGTTTTCATGATCATGTTCATGGCCACGTGCCCATGGCCCTGACTTACCCACAACTTGCAGCTGGACACGCGCACTGACTTTCGGCTCCGTGGACACCTGACACTCGTAGGATCCAGCGTCGCGAGCCTGGACGTACTTGATCTGCAGTGTCCAGTACTTTTCCGGCTGCTTGATGGCCAGGAATCGCTGGTCGGCTATGAAGACGGCTCTGGAAAACAGGAAAATATATTGTTAGTTATGGCTGCTTGGAAAAGTTATTAATATAAATTCCACTTAAGGTAAGGATACCAGATATGCATCTCTTTAGATAATACAGCTCCAACTAAAGGTAACAATAACAAGAAAGGAAGCTAACTTCGGCACACCGAAGTTTGTATACCCTTGCAGATTGGT